>VXBW01006455.1:151-38646 GCA_013400375.1 Thinocorus orbignyianus
CCATTCTATGATTCTATGATATAATAGGTAGCAAGACACACAAAAGTGTCTCAAAGCAGTCCAGAGGTAAGGAGAAGTATTTATAAATATTCTTTTCCTCCAGATTATCAGGTTTTTAGGGGCTGAAGCACTTACCTCCTTTGGGAACAGCTACAAGAATTCAAGGGAGTATTTCCTGCTACTATAAAAGAATTCTAGGTTATTTCTGGAGCTATCACCCAGCATATTGCCTCCAGGTCACATGCATTAGTGAGGCACATCCATACTGTCATATATAATGCTTAACTCTGATAAAAGTGTTAGTCATGATATTAAAAATGCTATTTTTCCTATTGTAACTATTGAAAGATAGTGGTCTAGGAAACATTTGAACAGGCAGCTAAACACCAAGTCTACAAATAGCAAAACAGTACAGTACATTTTGCACAATACTATAAATATCCAACTCAACATAAAATTCAATTTGTAGATGCATGTATTTACATCATGGGATGAGATAGAATCCTTTGACAAATGTCAAATATTTTTAAAATTATTGAAAACTACATATGCACGTCTTGCATCAGTATTTTGTCCTTGACCTTCAACAATATGTTTATACTGAAACAAACTTTAAAAAAAAAAAAAAAAAGATGGGAAAAATAGGAAAAGAAACGTAACATTTTTAAACCACTGCTATGGGCATGCCTTGCAGGAAACTTATGTGGTGGATTAAAAAAATGGCTCATTAAATCCCTGCTGTGCCATATCCTACATATCTTACTGTGTCAGGTTACATGATATTTTAAGACAGTACACAACTGCCATTCCCGCTGAGAACAGAAAGTGCAACGGGGTAGGATAAGATTGCTGTATTTGCAGAACGGTAAAACACACCACAACCTCATTATGCTATAAATTTTGCCATTAGTCCCCATTCCCTCACTGTTTTGTTAAAAAATTGTTTTAAGTAGTTAAAAAATTTAAAATATGGACAAGAAAGAGAAAATTCAAATAATTTTCCCTTTATTTTTCTTGCTTCTGGTTTGCTCAGGACACCTTCTGGATTTACAGTGTTGCTTCAAGATTCCACTGAAAGTCAAAAAAATTTGAAAGCCCTGAAGTAATTAACCAATAATCCAGGGAAACATCTTCCCATTAATGTACTTGCCTTTGGCCTTAAAAAAATTATTCTCAATTTAAGGACACAATTAATTTATTTTTTTTTCTGAGAAATACTATTTATTTTCTTAAATCTAAGTAAAAAGTTATTTTATCAAGTAATTTATTTAGT
Source organism: Thinocorus orbignyianus (assembly GCA_013400375.1). NCBI lineage: Eukaryota > Metazoa > Chordata > Aves > Ciconiiformes > Thinocoridae > Thinocorus > Thinocorus orbignyianus. The sequence goes on from VXBW01006455.1 coordinate 1,425, forward strand.
GTAGAAGGGGGACAACTCTGAAATACGATAGGAAATAAATACTGGGGGAGAGAGTCTAGAGCAAGAACAGAAGTTAAGAGAAGTTGACTAGGAAAGACCAAAAACATGCTTTGACAATATAACAGAAAGAAGTATTAATCAAAACATCTAATCACAGAATCAGTCTGATCTTCTAATATTAAAGACAAATCACGGATTCAGGATTCTTTTCTCTATTGCAGCAAGACACTGAGCTACAGGTGAAATAGATGGAGAAATATGGCTAGTGCTACAGTTTTTAGTCCAAAGAAATAGATTTATATTGCAAGGACAGAAGAATAAAAGTATTTTACATAAGAATATGCAAACATTTAAAAAATGAGCCAACACTAAATACTTGCTAGACTTGATATCATAGCATTAACCTGAAATTTCCACCTACAGATATGTTCTCGAAGCATTCATCTGCAACGTACTCATAGATTATCAATTGTTTACATTAAAACAAAAAGCAAAGTAACACAAGTGCTACTTTCTGAACTGTTAGTCTCAAGAGACAGAGGAAAAAAGTTAAATTCTAAACCATTAAAGCGAAAAATGTTATTTATGCACATATACCATATTAGCTTTCCATTATTACTTTTTTATTCACAAGATAAATCTGTAGGAGAAATACAAAAATCCATGTATTGCAGGGCAAAAAATTTTTAGAACTATTGAGACCTAGGTCTTGGAAGAGAAACAATCTGACAATTATCTACTCCCATCTCTCTCCTATTCTGGAAAAATCAGGCTGTTGCTCACCTTCTCAAAAATTTTCTTACAAAACTTTCCAGTGTGCTACTGCTCCTTGTTCAAATGTTCTGCACGTCCTCTGTAAGTGCTAAAATATATTGAAATTGCAGTACCATCATTGGGCATCTTCTCCAATTATATCCTTAAAGACTACAGATTTTCATACCCTCCTATTTTTATCTATTTTTACCCAATTGATGATCGCACATATGCTGGAACTAAGCCACTAATGAGCAATCGGCATTTATATATATTTGCATCCTTGAGTAAAGGTGTCAGTTGCAAAACCAAAACAGGACTCAGAATAAGATAATATATAAGGGAATATTTACTCAAAACAAGTAAATATCCTAGAAAATACTGTAACCCTGCCTTACTGGTATTAGAAATTAATCTGTCAACAACTCCGATATTCTCCATACAGTTCTGATAGTTATTCACAAAATGCTGAACTTCATAATGAAGCCTGGGTTACAATAGCATTTGATCTACTGTGTCCAGTTTTAATATTGTCTCTCTGGGTCCAAATCACACATTCAAATGCAACCCAAACAACCCTTGATTCTCTTATTTGGAGAGCATCATCATCCAAATGTCCGTGCACTTGTTTCATGAAAACATCGTATACGTCTTCAAAAGTGATTTCACTGTGGGCTTCCTTAGCTCATCATTTAACTCTGAAAATGAAATGTTAATGTGTTAATCAGCACTCAGACACTGAGATTTCATATATGCACAGGTTTTACTAAATGAAAATGAAAGAAAAGAAGTACAATTGGTGGAAGAACAGCAGCATGTGAACAAAATCCTTCTTCCGTTGTGCTGGCTACACCAGGACACTTGGGTTCCAGTTGAGTCCTGAAGCTTTCTAACTATATTTAGGCTTGTAAAACCACTTTCCTCCAAAAATGGCTGAAGAAAAAGTATCCCTCTTTTACAGCCTTACAGTCTGCCATTACCAAATCCATACAATTTTCTCTCCCTGCTCCAACGATTTGCTACTTAATTACAAGCCCATCTGGAAGGAACAATATCTCTTGGTGGTAACAAAGTCATTACCCTAACCTTCCTGCACTGATTAGGAGAAACTCTAGTCAATTTCTGTTTGTTGTTCCTGACATACATCATCTATTAATACCTCCTGGAATGCCATGACCAAATATAGGTTTTAAAAAAAAGAAAAGCAGAAAGGGAAAAAAAAAAGGGCAAAATACTTTCACAACCAGACATATACTAAATCTTCATCGTCCTTGTCCTTAAAAGAAATAGGCGTGGATTTGTGAAATCGTACTGAAATGATGTCTAAAGCCTCAGGGATGAAGAGATACAGGAGTACATAAGAAGTTCCTTTTACAAGTCTCCTCTACTGAATCACTAACTTTCTGTGACAGCAACAACAAAAAAGAGTAAATGAAACATTAAATTCCCATTTAAATCAGATAAACCATTTTCCTCATTACTGCTTTCAGCAAGATTGAATTCTTCTTCACAATCTGCTTTTGCATTATCAAATGGAACAAAGGGACAGATCTCTAGAAAGCCTAACACAAAGCATGCAGTCAAATGTACTGTTTCAATTCAAAGTGTCAACACCTGCATAATAATTAGCCAGAACAAATGTTTTTAAAACACTGATATATACATAATGTAATACTTAATTATACCTAAAGGTGTCATTTCTCCAAGAGCTTCACTTTTTATTTAACTATTTTCATTTCAAAAAACAGCTTACCCAGAATGAATTAGTGCCCAAGACAGTTTTACTGGAATTTAAATGCCTGTGTGCAGTCAGGTTAAGTGTCAGTTCAGTTCTGGCTTGTCACACTGGCCCTCAATAGATTCAGAGAGTAAAGAGAAGCCTACAAGCTGGAAGGTAGAGAAATTTTAAGTTATCTTTGTCTTCCTGGGCTTGTGGATTAGTGAATTTGGAAAAAATGAGAGACTGAAAGGTAAGAAAAAAGCAGGTAGGTCTTACACAAGCCTTGTCACGTCACTTTGCCAATATATTTCCAGCTTGATCTGTCACACTTCTGTTATTTTTCTATTAGCCTTTGTTGGAACAGACTGCATATTTTATGAAGACATTCAGGAATATTATTTTGCATATACAAATGCCAAATAAGGAGAAAATAATTAGCAATTTCATTTTAATTTAAGATCTCAACAGGATTTGAATCTTGGTAATGCATGGAATGTTTTTCCTAAAAACATAAAAAGGAAAGGAAGGACCTTTAGGTTGCCTGAACTACAACTTCCTTGTGTTGTGACATGTAAAAAAAACCCTGAAATATTTACATATATTTCCTAGCTCCAGACACACATCATGCAAAGTAATTATTTCAGTCTTATGCAGAGCATAGTCCGCATATTATTTATGTGTGAAACAACTTAAAAAAAAAAATTGGCTATCTTAACTGAACAAATAACCACAGAAACCTCATTCCTCATGAGTCAGTAGAATCACAGCAAGACGTGCTGTAAGTGTGCCTATAACTCCTTGCTGTGGCATCTACCTCATAAAAAATAAAGCCGCACTCCACCACAAACGTGTACAGACACCCGCCAAGTAAATATTTGCAAATATCACAAGCCAATATCACAAGCAGATTGAAGCATGGCACTGGCCCATCCTAAATTTCTTTAGGTACTTTCCTTCTGCCCACACTTCAATTGCAAAGTCAGAAAAATAAAAGCAAAGCAAAGCAAAGCAGTTTTTAGATGAGAAACCATCTGGTAAAACGCCTAAAATAATTACTCAGTTTCCTTTAGAATGACTTTCCATATGTTGGTAACTACCCATATTTTCTTGTCCCATTCTTACCATCAGCTTTGAACTAAAAATGCATTTCACAGTGCTGAAATTAGAATTATATACACAATTTAGGATATGCCCTACTGCAACTGTACTTGTGCTTTTATTTAATGCAGAAAATTCTGCCTGCTGATTCACTATTGCTCTTCATCAACAATTCTTATTAGATTTCAAATCGCAATTACCTTTCAAAACAAAGCACTGACTATTATATTAGGACCAGATTAATTCTAATTTTCTCTTTTTTTTTTTGTTTTTAATAAAAGTCACCACATCTGTTCCACCTCTTTAGACTACTGTACTTATTGCAGAAATATTTCCAAAAGTAGAATTATCTTTTTATCTCCATCCCAGTAGACATATTCTGAATCTTCATCAGTCATCCTACGGCCAAGCTATATTACTCCAGATCAGCAAATCCAGTGCATTGAACACTTTTTTTTTTTTTTTTAACACTAACCTTATCTTATAACTCCCTGTTCTACTCACAAAGATGACTGTTCTTGTAACTTTTATTTATCACAAAGAGCTCTTTCCAAGTTGTGATGAAGGAAAAAAATGCATATTACATACAAATGAACTACAGGATTTATCATTTTGATGATTAGATACACTTACTAGTTCATCTGAATTTGCCAACTATATCAGTCCTAGGAAAATGTATTAGTTTTATTTACAAGTCCCATCCAACTCGCATCAAGTATTTTTATATTGAAGGAAAACTGAACTAAGGTTGCTAGTTAATAAGTTTAAAAAACAATCAAGCCCTAAAACAAAGTAAACTATTCATTAACAAAACAAGTAATAAGATACTTAATGATGTGACATCTGAAGCAGCAGAGCTTACAATCTTTAAGAAATATTGATACTCTTCAACTGAAGGAATGCATGACACCTATATTCTTAATACAGAAGCATCTGCATAACTAGATGACAAACATTAGCTTAATTTAGCATAGAAAGTTTTTTCTCCGAGGTTTCTTTAATAGAATAATAAATTTTAGATTACAACTTTAAAAAAAACGTTCTGTTTAATTAAATTAATTCATACATATACATGAACATTCAAACAGCAGATTTTGTTAGACTATCTCTAGTTCTCCATTGTATTATTTTTATTATGACAGTCTAAACACTGCTGTCAAAAATCATCAGTATACACACAGAAATGAAGAGCATTGTTTCAGAAGCACCAATAATATGACAATTTACACCCCATCACAGATAGCAGTACAGAAATCATCCAACAGTGCAAGCATATTCCCCAAGGCTGAGGAAAAAACTCCTAGTAAATACATTTCACATTCTTTAAATACAGTAACAGTCTCCCAAAATTAAAATGAAAAAGTCATAACATCTGGTAAATCACAGGAATTTTCATCTGGAACGTACCTGTTTTCAGTGTCTAAGTGTTTTGAAATGTGGGTTTATATTTATGCAGGGGGTGGAGAGGGGGTAAGGGAAGTGGTGAGTCACATAAATTTCAGATACAGTTTCTCTATTGGACCAGGGTCAAGAGCAGTTGAGACTTATCTTCAGGATGAGATGTCTCTACCTTACAGCTGGCCTTTTACTGCATCTGTTCAATTTGTCATTCCAGCACCTATCTTCCCTTATTGCACTCACCCTTCCTTCCCACCTTGATCAATGGTAGAATATCACATTTCACTCCAGTGCTTGCTTAACTAAATAGGAATTTAATCCATTCAAAATCCTTTGGTATCAACAGAACACATTATAGTGTATCTTGGTAATTAGGGAACATGGCACTCTCAAACAAAGACTTCTTTAACTCATTCTTCAGTTCAGAAATCTTAATTTCAGACAGCTTCCACTGCAGCTCACTGTACAATTCTGGCCCTATTTTAGCCAGACAAAAACTCCCTACAGTTCTTCTCCACTACCACCCAACGCTATTTTTTTAAAGTATGTTTTAGCAGAAATATGTACATTTCTACCCACTTGCTATTACTCTACAACTAAACATTGACAAATTTTGATTGTGTATAACACTTAGGCACAATTTTACTTCATCATACTAATCCTTGAAATGTAAAGATTTCATTTATTATTATTCTTTTAAAGAAAATGCAGCCTAAATTTTCTAAGCATTTGCTTAGAGATAAGATAGAACAGTACTAAATTCCACACTGGTTAAGAGAACTTTACACACAAGGCAAAAAAATGTTCAGTTATACAGTTATACTTTCTTGCCTGTTCCCAGAAGTATTCCATTTTAAACTACTTTCAACTTTCTTTTTTTTTACCTCACAATCCTTTTCTCTTTCAAGACACAATAAAGTATAGAAGATTTTCTAAATTTACTTCTTTATATATAAAAGTGAATTTACATTTTTCTTTGCTACTCTGAAGATACAATAAGTTTTTGACAGACGAGTCAGAATAAGTAGAATATTTCAAAAAAGAAAATTTCATTATCTACTGTGTTGGCAAGGTCTGAGACTAAAGACCTCAATGCCACTCATGTACTCTACATTAGTGTCCTGGCTTTCAGCATAACGTATTATAGTATAGGTCTTCAACCATTAACACCGTTTTATTTCAGACACATAATTATGTATCTAACAGAGTAGGCATTAAACTAAGTTTACCAAAACCTAGGCAAGTGCCTTTCCTACTGAGATCCAGAGTTCTTCAGTCTCGATTTATCCAGGAGGATGTTTAATTTTTATTGCACTAGAAATGCTCCTACAGAAAGGACACAATCATACATAGCTGTTTCTTAAATAACAGGTACAAACAAAGCAAAGTAGAGACTTAAAACTAAATTTCTGAACTAAGCTCTAAATCTCTTGTTGTATTCATATAATGCTAAATCACAGTTTAACGTAAGCCTAACTTAGCCCTTTAGTGCTACTACCAATACTTATTTTACTAATGATCTGCTGAATTATATTTGGATATTCTATTAAGTGGATCATCATAATTTTGGAATTTCTCTAAGATCAAAGAAAACTGTACAAATGAATGATACTAATCTGCTTGTTACACAAGAAGCCCTTAGTTCATACACTGCAGGATATCCTTGGCTGCTAAATACTACATTTCTAAGTCACCTAGAAGATGCTTAAAATTAGTGAGAGGAGAAGAATGCTCTTCCAATATGCAGTCTTCTGCATAGTGATTATCCCTGAAAAAGACATTAAAAAATCACTAACATTTGTTTTCACCTGGATTATATGAAGAAACCTGACATGTATATTGAATCTCTGGATTTTAAAGGACTTGTATATGTTTGATGAAAGTGCTTGAATCTGTGAACCTCACAAAATATTTTCCATCCAGAAATGAAAGGTCATAGACTATAATGTCTTAAATCATAATTGAGGCTTTGCTAATCAAATTTCTGGAATAAAAGTTTTACCCAATTAGCTCCTTCTTAAAAGATATAGTTACTGGATTTTCACATTTTCTTTCCAATTGCTTCCTGTTATCTGATTTTTGTTCTTGGGCCCTTGTGGTGACCTATATAAAATGAAAAACTCCCATTATCAGGATTCTGCAGCACTCAGAACTGGCTGTAATTGATGATCCGAAGCCACAGCTGTAACAAGAGCCTGTTTTAAAGCTAAGGAAAGTGTTCATTTGAAATAAGACAGAAATGGGCTGTCCTCATCAAGGCTTTGGAAACAGGGCTTGGTAAAAACTATAGAGAAACAAGGATGATTTATGGGGGGAAAAAAATATCTCAAATTGATATTTTTATCCTCCTAACCTCTTCTGACCATCCAAGTGTGGGAAAATTAAAGTCCAGGCAGCTATTCAGGAGCACCATTCTTCATGGATTTTATGTTCTTACAAAGGGCAGGGGGAAGTAACTTCTGTTGACACTGTCTGAATACAGGAGCAGATACACTACAGAAAATTAAGGAGTAAGTCTAGCCATAGAAAATCCATGGAATTTCTAGAACTCTAGGAAGAACATATACAGATATAATCCAAAAAATAGCTAACTAGTGATCCCGTATTACTACTCCCCATATCCTCTAAGAAGGTATTGTATTCTAGTAGCTCAACACTGATTAGCAAAACAAGGAAAGCACAATACAAAACTTAAGAACTTCTGATGAATCTTCTCCAAACTTCTAATTTCTAAGCATACCTGAGGCAAAAATGCAAAGATCAATACACATTTTCCTATTCTTATTTATAATTTTTCTTTTAGCCCTACCTCAGTTTTAGGAATACTTACTGAAAGGAATGCACTTTTCCTTTCAGAAGCCGTCACAAAGCCCATCCATGTCAACAGTTATCAGTAAGTAAAGTAAAACATCAGGATTTTTATCTTGCATTCATTTAGAACTGTTAGCCCCATCTATAATCTATGGTTAAGGACCACATCTACAGATCATACAAGCATATGAAATAAGTATTTCATACATTTTGCATTCTTTCTAAATAATATATACAAAAATAAGTGGGGTTAAAAGAAAAAAAAAAAAAAATTACTTGAAGGATATTTTAACATGTTCGCTGCTTCAGAACAAAACAGTAGTGACAGAAAAAATCTAAAAATAACAAACTTTAGCCAAAGCAGGCACATGACACCTATTTTGCTTCACAGCCTTACGTGATAATGCAAATGTCATCTACACATGTGCTGTCATAAAACACTGAAAACCAAGCTTTTGTGCCTCAAAAAAACATTGAATTAGATTATTTTATCCATATTTTCCCACTTAAAAGCTGGTTTGCTTATGAAATATTATTAAACTGGCCTACAAAAAACATGATTCAGTTTAAAATGCATGTGTCATGTGGAAGCAAAGGTTTCATAATATGCTAGGATCCTAGAGGAATTGTTCTAGATATAGCTACTACTTGTAACTGACAGATATAAAAATTTAGTCCAGGAAAACGACCTTTCAAAAATTTCATTTTAATAAAGAAATATATTTTTTAATCTCATTCACCAAGAAGTGATTTTTTTTCTCTAATAATGTTCTTAGAAGTATAAAACCATTCAAAAAATTTGGACAATGACTCAGTAGTTCCAGATTAAGAAAGTAAATCTTAAACAAGATGATGATATTTCTGCATCTCATACTGAAATTTCTAATTGCCATGGGTATTTTTAAAAACCCTACTAGAATCCACCTGGTTGGCATCTTAGATTGAAGCAATTAACCTTGGCTAATTCATTAACTTGATCCAGAAATCAGTTTGTTCCTTACTTTTGCTGCAATCACAACCATGGCACCCTTCATAAATCTGGAAAGTGTTTAAAAATAAAAAATACCAAAAAAAAAAACCAAACCAAACAACCACATGTGTGAAGAATCTTTCCTTGTTCCTTAGAATAAACGTATCCATACACTTACAAAAATAATTACAGGACACAGTACATATATTTTATAAATAAATGTGGTTACAGCTGTAACCCTTCTGCCTCTGTATATATAATTCTCAGAAATACATCCTTTCTGAAAGAAAGATACTTACCACTATATTTATACATCAATGCCTCCAAATTCATCTGTAGACATAAAAGTGTAATATTTAAGTGTATTGCAGAAAGAATTGTTTCAGAACTGGAGCACAAACCACGACAACCACCCCCCTTTTTGTTGCTGTTGTTTTGGTTTTTTAATTAAAAACGGCCTGCTCAGAAACAAACACCAAAGTCATAATTCAGGAAAAAATACACCAAACTTTTTTGGCATGTGCTCCAATTCCACCGATTTCAATAGCAAATAGATTCCTGACTACTTTTCCTAACAAGGCCTAAAACATATTCCAGCAGAAATTATCGTATCCTTAGAAGACATGCAAACATACTTTTTTTTGTTTTTTCAGGATATGAACTGCTCATTTTCATGTTGCCTTACATTATTATACTGAGGATGACGCTGACTTGTATTATAAACAGATACTATTTATTATGAATACATATTGTTATCACAAGAAATGAACATTCCTAAAATGTAGTGAGCAATACTGCAGCTTGCATGTAGTTCTTTAGGTTCCCACATGTAAACAGAAAGCACAACAGCGCAAAATTAACCATAGTGGTTATTAATGAGTTATTTTAGGGCTCCTAATCTTTTAACTGACAGCAGAAAATGGATATAAAACAACAGATGCTGTAAGTTCAGTTCATTACTACCAACCTTAGTGACAGCATGGAGATTGATGCCTACTCTATGAGCCATGTTCCTCTTGTTGTATTTGGATTTGAATGAAGATTTTATTTTCTCTGCCATATTTCAGGAATTTTAATATTTTCCTTTTTTATCCCATTTCCTTGTGTTCACAGCACATTTTGGAGATCTCTCATCTCAACATACTCTAGTAATGGAACAAAAGTCATTAGTAATCATTATTGAACTGTGACTGTTCTCCAAAGCAGCAAAAGTATGTTTCACATTGAGAGAGCAGTGCGCCAAGAGCACTGTACTTCCAAGAAAAGACAGACATTAGTCCAAGACCACTGGCCAAAACAAAGATGCTATCGTGATCCAAAATAAGGGATAATTTTCACCAATGGTGTGTGTGAGTCAGAAAGATGAAATAAAAGCTCTCAAGTTAAAAAAAGTCGGCAGTGTGAAACAAAGTCTCACAAATTAGAGTTGCGCTCTTTAGCAAGCAGCTTATTTTCAGTAATATATGAAAGCTTGGGCTGCTTAAAAATATCTCCCCTACATTTTTACTGAAAAGTTTAAGAAATTTTACCACATTAAGAATATCATTTGTCACATAAGAAAAAGTAATTGGATTCTGATCTTTTATTTTTAAAATTTACCTTACTACAGGAGAAATAAGTCTGCCTTGTCATATTTCGAGACTGGGTAATTCAGTTCTTTATTTCATGTCCCAGTAAGACTTCACATATCTCTGAACTGTCATAACTAACCAAAGCAGTCACAGCCACTATGCTTACAAAAGCAGAGAAGAAAAGGTATATGGGTATTTTTAAATAAAACAGGCGTTTTAACTGATATTTTTGATCAGACACTTTCAAACGGTTTCATTTGAGGATACAGACTGAAGGAAATAATGAGGTGAATAAGAAAACAATGAACAAGGATGCCCATTTACAATGGGCCAGCTACTTTGCTGTATGTTTTTGCAAGTGATGGCATGGACAATAATGCCAATGAAGGCATTTACATAAAATCTTTAATGTAGACAGCTTTTGATGTTGTTGCACTTTAAAATTCTTCAAAGAAAGTAAATGAAGGGAACTACAAAATGAAAAAAGTAACAAACAACAAGAAATAAAACTGTCTTAAATTTTGTGAAACTCAAGTATTTACTCAAAATCTGTTTAGCAGTCTATACCAACTTGGATTACCCTTCTCAACAATAAGGTTATTCTACCCCTAAAAAGTCCTTTTTCCCCCCCATATGTTACTTCCATTATTTTAATTAAGGAATTGTGTTCAGTTAAAGCTGTATTTCTGCAAGCCATTCAGGGCTACAAATAAGATACACTAGTTGAAGTACTAAGTATTCAGAGTAAGAGACCACACTCTTCTAGAAGTCCAGGATCCCATAACTCTGGGTACAGTATACACACAATGACCTGAAATTTTTTTTCTTGACAGTTAAAAGCAATTTTTTCTCTCTAGGTAGCAGTAGGATTTTCCCTTCACAATTTGGGATCAGTCTCGACATCATCAATGTACACAGTGGGATTGTAAAAAATAATTATAATTTTCACAATTCAGTTATTAAAATAGCTAGCCTAGTATATTTCATTGTGAGTGTAAAGCATGGACCAAAAACCTCTCCAACAAGGAAAACAGGTAGAAAATAACGCAGAATCACAATGGAAAGCCCCCCTCATCTCATACTTTCTTAATTTAAAATCCCACATTTACTTTTGCATTTTAGTAATAAACCACAAAACAGTCAATCATTCTTTGAAAGAGTGCAGAGTAAACAGGTAGCTTGGGACACTGCATCCTTTGATTCTTCTTTAGGATAAATTCTAGAGTCCAAATAACATCTGGAACAAACCAAGCACTATATACCTGGAAAATACAGATTCACAGAGTCATTTAGGTCGGAAAAGACCTTTAGTCCAACCATAAAGCTAGCACTGCCAGGTCTACCACTAAAACGTGTCCCTAAATACCATACCTAAACATCTCTTAAATACCTCCAGAGATGGTTACTCAATCACTTCCCTGGCCAGCCTCTTCCAGTGCTTCATAATCATTTCAGGGAAGGAATTTTTCCTAATACCCAATCTAAACCTCCTCTGGCACAACTTGAGGTTTTTTCTCTCATCCTATCACATGGGAAATGAGACCAATGACACCCACTGCACTACAACCTCCTTTCAGGTAGTTATAGAGTGGTAGTTATACGTCACATGAGACAATAAAGAGCAGACACTGAGGATATAAAGTCAACCAAGTCTTATCTCAGGATAAAAAAGACAAAGGACATACAAAGGGCTACAGCACACATCTATGTGAGAGCACGTCAGACAGCAAGAAATAAACATAAGCCTCAGTGTTTAGCAAGACCAAACAAGGCAACTTCAACTCTGAAAACCTGAGAAGTAAAAATATAGCAACTAAAAACCAATGTTTAGACAGCAACCATGAATCTCTGACACAGGTTTAGCAGAATGCATGCAATTCTCGTGGAATCCGGTTACTGGCCAAATTCAGAAGTCATGCCAAGTTGAATGAAACAGGTTTTGTTAAACTAATACTCTCTTTGTGGAAGGACTCTTCTATAATAGGTTTTCAAATAGTGATTTCAACTTAAATTGTGTCTGTAAAGTTGTGCCATTCTCAATGTATAAGAATTTTATACAATCCAGCTAAAGAGAACTTGTACCTTCAAAATCCTATGCTTTTATTGCTGGGGGAAGATGGAGAGAGGGATGATAGGACAAGAGGATTACTAGACTGGAGACAGGCAGCTTTTCCAGTAATTTTGGAAGACAGCCCAAATATTTCATGTTCATGTCATATTAATCATATTAACCACGTGGGGTTTTTTTCTGCACTGTCATGATAAACGGGCCACAGAGCAAACGCTGCTAGTATCCCTGTCACACTAACCATTTTCTTTTTGTGGTAATCTAGAATCTCTTTCACACAGAAGTCATCCTTCTGTGTTTACACAGGTACAGCATGATCCCCTTCCATGGCTTATTTTCTACAACAACATACATGAACTATTACAAGCAGGATTACAAAGCAAGTGATGGTATTGGTCAATTCCATGGCTGCAAGTTCTTATTTAGGAGGTTATTGCAGTGAGCTTAAATGACCCAAATCTGACAGGCTACACAAACTCCAACCTTTCACAAGATAAATCAGCTTGAACAGCTCTCAACATGAGCATAAGAGCTTTAGAGCATATTTTATACATCTGCCTAAAACTATCTGGCCCGAAAGGATATACTTCACTTATTATTGCTATCTGGAAGGGAATCTACATCTAAGAGAAACAGTTTAATAACTCAAAAGTTCTATCTGAAGGTAGATTAAGAAAAATTTATTTTTTTTTCAGCTATTACACCTGAGAGTATTTGCCATAAGGAAGTCTAAATTCAAGAACTTCATTTGTTATATTACATCCTTAAAGACTGCTAAAAATCTAACCACATGGAATCCAAAACATGTGACCCTAAATTGAGAAGCTGTTAAATAAAACATGTAGGAACACACTCAAAGCTTTCAATTAGAATTCTGTTGTGGCCATTCTATATTTGGAGCTTAAATGTCTCAAGAATTATCTCAGGTAACCTACGAAAAATCTGCAGGGGAAAAAAAAAAAGTCAGTGGCTTAGGAAGCAAAATAAAAATTAATCCTATTTTGAAGCCAAATATTCCTGTAGCCTACATGAAATGCAGAAGTAACCAAGCACCTAAAAGCACACTTTGTTACAGCCAATAGTTCACGTAATTAAAATTATTTCTCTATTCACATTTAACAGTGTTTAACTGTTAAAAGGATATCCAGAATAGACAGCCAGCTGGCAGAAAGAGACAAAGATAGAGATTAATATTAATGCATGTTGGGAAGAAATTTGTCCAAAAGTTTTGTTGTGATGTTTATTTCTTATATATAAAAACTTATATTTCCTTTTTGAGAGATTAAAGGTCACAAAATAACCCCTCCTTTTACTACTTTTCAACTAATATGTAGTAACAACCACAACTCTAACCAACATTAGCCAAGGTTGGTGAATATTGTTTTGAGAGCTTGCTTTTCCATTATTAGACCATTCAGTTAATTAGTTGATCTGGATATATGAACCCATGCGTGTAGGAGAAATCAAATCCTGATAGTCTGATAGAAGGGGTAACTGAAGACACACTTTTCCTAATAGAATCTGCATGCTCTGAGCAAGAACAAGACAATACTGCATTTCACAGCCACCAGTAGTGAGCTTACCAGCTTCAGAAATTTCTTGTTAAATTCTCCCCTCTAGTAGAACTTAGTTTCTCAGAAAAAAAAAATGTTGTAAGATGCTACTTTATTCAGTTTCAAAAAAGTTAAAGTGTGCATGTATCACCTGAAACAATAAAAATGAAAATGAATTTGTTAGGACAGCATATAAGAAAATTTTGGAAAACACTTTCTTTTGAAGGTTTTTCTTATAACTAACTTCTGGCAACTTCTTTAGTCCTGTCTCACATTACCTTCTGCAATATCAATACTATGTTGGACTCCTATCCAAACATTCAACATTGTTAATCAACACAATGCTGATTAATCTTCTAAATTGAATATTCACCAACCCAATATGAATACATTATTTGTAAGCTGTTTGGTGTTTGATTGGATTTATCCATTAAACCAAAGAAGTCTTTTCAGTGCCACTTTTTTGTGTTGGTATCAGGACACTATTTAATAGTCTTGCCCAAAGCCAGGTTGTGTAAAAGGACAATAACAAAACTGACTTTAAAAGTTGTTTTAGCAGTTGTGGGATATGTGCAAAAAGCAACATAAAAATCACTGGGTGAAAAGGGGTTTTAGCTTCTTGTTGGGAGTGTAGGGTTTACAGAATAAAAATGTTTGACAAATATCTTTCTATACATGCTTGTTTTCACTTCCTGTTAAGCACAGATCTTCTAGTAAACAAAGCAACTTAAAGATTGCCTTTTTAAATCCTTTATTAAAATTGCGTCCCATCAGTTTCTTCTAGAAATAAATAGGTCCAACACAAAAAATGCAAAAAAAATTAGAAAGTTATGTTATATATCATTTATTAGGAATTCTCCAAAAAACTTAAAGTCAAATTCTCCCAGAAATGTAAACCCATATGTCATCCATACAATGACGGCCAAATCTAGGAACAAAAAATGAATCTAAATTTTCTCATATGAATCTTGAAAATAAAAATCTTTCTCTCTTCAATATAGCATACAATTTTGTCTATTCAGCTGCTGCTATTTTATGCAAAGTAAAAGTTGACCAATTTGGATTTTTTTAAGAGTATGAAAAAAAGTTACGCCATGGAAATTACTCAGATTTCAATGTGAAGCAATGCTCACTGGTACTAAAAATATTATGTAAGAAGCAAAAATCACCTAAAGGGCAGTATTTTGGTCAACACAAAGTTTCTTTTCAATAATGAGCTCTCCAGTAGATTCATACATAAAAATAGGGAGATTTTTTTTTCTTTTCTTCAACTACAAATAATTAAGAGTAACTACTTTCATTTTACTGAACAGAGTACAGGCAAGCCATGACTGACATATATTTGGACTCAATTTCTCCATAATCAATAATGTCAGACTTCCCCATTTCTATTCAAAATACAACCCGTAATTGAGAATTCACTACCTAATCTTATGTGTAGGACCATTTACTTATTAATGAAACCAAAACAAAACACCACAGCAGAAAATGTTCCCTACCTTTCAAATATACCTTCATTAAATTTCCATTTTTAATCATTATATTAACTTCTTATATTAAAATCAGGTCTAATGTAACTGGCATGATCTCAAATCACATGTAGATACCTTGTTAAAAAGTTATTAAAAGCATTCATTACTATCTCATTAACTTCTACGCTTGTCAAATTTGTCTATTAAAGAATATTAAAATTTAATCCTATGCCTACCTATTAAAAAGCAGAAAGCAAAGAGAGAAATAGAAGAACACCATATTATTACTAAAAGCCTGAAGTGATCAAGATAATGATAGTCATCTAGAAGTGGGGGGGGAGTAAATTGTACTGCTTCAATAACACTGAGGCGTGTTTTACAAAAAGGAGAATCAAATACTTCTGGGGACAGCAAGAGATGAGCAAAATAATGTCAATATAGAATTATTAGAAGTATCATCACTACTACAATACTAAGCAAGATATATTTCTCAGCATTTTCTATTTGCTATGGAGCTAGACTAAGAAGAATTATTAAAGTGGATAAGAAAATCCAGAAATAAACTGACACTAATGGGGAATCACCACCAAACATCATCTTGGATATGGAACAAAGTTTCAAAATCATTCATTATAGGAGGTATCAGAAGTGACACCATACTTTGCCACCATACTGGCACAAAAGTAGAGACGGTCATAATATACTTTGACTATTGTATCTTGAAACTATAAGTAGTGCAAGACATACACACTCCCCACATTTAATATCGATATACTATTCTTTCATTAGTAATATTATCTATTATTGAGAATATCTTCATCATCTGAACTGCGTCATATCACTTTAGAATGCTTCATCAATGTTCAGTAAGCGGAGTTCAGAAAAATTACAGCTCAGTCCTCCAGTCACAAAGTAGGGAGACCAAAAAGTATTTATCTGTCAGATGGGTAAACAAGAACAGACCACAGATCTAAGGTTCTAAGAGACTCAAGATACAAATCATTACCATTTAAGAAAAATAACGTAGAATGCAGTAGTACATACACTTTTGACAGTGTTTAAAAAGTAAGCCATGAAAGCAAACTACAATTTGCCGAGTAAGTAAAGACTGAAATTCTTAATTAGACATCAAGACAGAGGACCACATTCCCGAACTAGAAAAACCTTAACACTAGGTTTCAAAATCAGAAATACTGGCTTGCCTGTGATTCAGGAGAGCGAATGCCTGTCTGCTTTTAAAAACCTAATTCTGTTCCCATTAGATGTAAACCCTTTAACTCTTTACATACATATAAACCTATGCCATGCAAAATGCACTGAACTAGAAATTGTGTCACTGACAGTTTCATTCATTACTTTTTCACACAATTTCAAGCTCACAAGTCACTGAGCTCTACAGGTTCAGGGCAAAAGCAACCCTGAATTTTCACTTAAAACCTAGATGAAACTTCAAAGATTCATATTTTCAGAAGTGTCTAGAAAACACATGTTCAGTTTATTACATCATCAATGAACCAGTTCACTGACATATCTGCATCTGGGCAAAACTAAGCATTCATGAGAGAAATGCAAGCTAGAAAACTTATTTTCCTTGTAACGGACATCATAATCTGGCATGGCTGATGGTTTTCAACAGAAACAACCACTATTATCTAAAATTGTGTAATCTGGCAAAATATCTCACACCTAATGGTGGCACAGAGGTCAAATAATGTGACAGTGAAGCTGCACAACTAACCTAGCATTCTAGCCCAAAGCAGATGCTAGTGCCCCCTTTGCCAAAACTGTTTATTGCATTTCATAAAGGTAAGTCTGAATATAAACAGTCTTTACCCTTTTTGATTAATTTCTGTAACAGTAGTTTGTCTGTGTCTCTGCCTGTATGTTCAATGGTTTGACCTTTAGCTGCCAACATTACTTAAACTAATGTGTCTTCCTTGTCTAATTTGACTGCTATCATCCACTGCAGTAACAAGTAAGCCCTTTATGTGAGTGAACTTCCCTCTCACTTTCTCCTTTTTCATTCCACGATCCTTTCTTTGCTCCAACAGATCACCAGATGACCGAAGACTGAAATAAGCTATCTCTGTGCAGAACCACGCGTATGCTAAGAACTTCTGTCATTGCTGAAAGCAGCAGATTGAAGATTGAACAATTAAACATTTGATATTTCAATCATCCACCCATTTGTAGAAAGAAAATATTTTTTCCTTTCTCCGCATGATGCGATATCAGGACAATCTACTGTTACCCTTTTTACAATTAAAGAAAGTTGCCAAAAAACACTTGTTTCCTCACAGTCACCAACAAATTAGGAAAACTTCAGGTCTAACTACAAATTTCCCAACTTCATAAACCTTTTTCCATTTTACTTTAACATAAGAGGTCACATTAAATTTGCTTTATTGAGTGTGCACATCTCAGAAAGCAAATAATGCAAATGCAAATGCAAATAATGTGGGCCAAGGCTTTCAGGAGACTGGAAAGAAAGTGGGCTGATGGCATTGCAATGAGGTAAGAATTTGTGTCTACTGGTGAAAATATTTCCTAGACCGAGACCTTTTGTTAATTATTGAATTGTTACAATCAGCGAGGTATTTTTATCCCCGACAATTCTCCAGCTCCCCTGGGACAGGAGCTGTGCAGCAGCAGCAGGCCAAGGTTAGAGGACTGCACCCGCAGTCGCCTAGCAACGAGCAGCCTTGCCTAGCTAGAGGACAAACAGGACAGGACGGGGCAGCGCGATAGGTGCGGAATCGATGGTGCTCCTAATGCCAGCATTCTCTCCTGGTGACGGAAAGAGTTTGTTTTCCAACCATTATCAGTGGGATTTCTGTCATGGATCCTCTTTGCTCATAGGTGACAGATCCAACCATGGAAATTAATTTGCTGTTGAATCGACTAAAGGTTTGTTGCTAATGAGGCTGGTTATGGTTTTTCTTCAGACAGCTTAGGCAGGACTGGTACTCTTGCCATATCAGAGGAGCATCAAGGATCATAGCCTAACTAAATTTTAAACAAAAATGAGTTCACATAAAGTGATGGGAGCCTGTTCAATATGAGTATTTAGCAGTTTTATTATTTATATCAAAAGAACTATGTGCAGTTTTGGAATCCCTCTTTGTAAAGAACTGATCCACATTACTAAGTCATTCTATCACGGGTACTATATTATTAGACTTTACTATTTTAGGTTCTTTTCTGGATCTTACAATGAAGCTGTATAAACAGACTTCACACTGATAACTTTCAATTGCTTTGCATGTACATTGGTTAATGCATGAATGAATCAAACAATTAAGATCCTGAGGTGCTGATTAGTTTCCATTATTTCAGAATCCAGGAAAAATCTACTAAATAAAGCAATGATTCTCAACTGGACTCATGCAGTTTGAAATCATGGAGTCTTCTGAAATAAAGTAAGCATGTAAAGCTTACTTTTCAACACTCCTTTGATCAGAGGGCTTACAATACACCTACAAACAAGGCATCATCTTTATACTTACGGACTATCAATACCAAATTTTTAAGTATATTTTTAGAATACAAGAGCAGTTACTTCATGGACAGCTATATAACCAGATTGTTCATAAGCAATTCTCCCAAATGATGAATGACAACTGAGAAAATTTATTTAATTCCTAAAAAATCAGCTAAGCATTCAACCATTCAGTTCAGACAACATCAATAATTTCCCTAAAGAAAAGTGGTGTGAGACAAGAATAGGCAGTATACCTTACTTTTGTCCAATGCAGAAGGATTCCTCAGGAGAAATCCAACTAGTCATTTTTTTAATCACCATATAGATCTATTTCCAACAACAAAAGAAGTATTTTGGTTTTCAGAATTACATATATGCACAAAATGGAAAAATGCATAAAATAGTATGTTTATTACAGGGATAAGATGATTCTGAATTTCTAATGAATAGAGTTTAATTATGATTGAAGATAAACTGAATAATGCTTTTCAATCAGTGCTTTTCACTGTAATGCAACAAGTTTTATTTATTACTATCTTTTAACTTTTAGAAGCCAGATAAACAGAAGCACTTGTAAATAATTAGCTACCAATATTCAGAATGAACCCTGAATTTCTCAGGCTAATTTTAAGGATACAAACATCTTTAATGGGTAGGACCTATTTTAGCACAATCTCATGAAGTTATTGAAATGTGAGTGCAATTTTTCCAGAAAACACTGAAGAGTCTACCAATTCACAAGCCTCATAACTGATCTAAATGGTCACTTTTACTGGTCTTAAACAGCTGGACAAAGAACTGAACTGACACAGAAGGTAAAGAAGGAGGTCCTGTGAAAGTAGTCCAAGACACATTGCCATGACATATATCAGATGTGTAAATCAAGAGACATCAACTGCAAAACTCTTAAGTTATGAAGTCATTACTTTAAAATTGTGCCGAATTGTATTTTCAAATTCTACTTTTAATGTATTTTCATAAAGAGGAGATGAAATTCAGTGGCTGATAACCACTAAAAATATTTTTTTTATTACTTGTTATTACTACAGCTATTACAAGCTTTTGTTGTCAAGGCAGATCCATCATACTTCTATAAAGTTGTTGGTCTAACTAATTCCATCTTACATATGCATATTTCTAATACATAAATTTTGCAAGTTTTGTTTAAAAGTTGCAAGGCATTTGTAATTTATTAATTAATAAACAAATGGTAAGATATACTTTGTGAATCTAAATTATAGCTTTCATGGCTCATTCAAAATTCTTGTTCCAAAACACTTCAGCAACCCAGATACCTGCAGTAATTTTAATTGCAGAGGAATAGCAAATTGAACAAAATCTACCTTCTCCACAAATATTCTGTTTCTGATTACTGACAAAGAAGGTGTTAGAGTAGTCACACATCAAGGCTGACTTCTTTTCAGATAAGCACATGATCTGTAAGGAGATTCTCTTAGAGAAGGCTCATTCTGTGTAGCAGACCAAGTTGCTTAAGTCAATGACACAATGGCACCCGGGGGGGGAAGGAGAAATAAACAAAAATATTATTTCTAATTTTCAAAAATTCTATTTAATATTTGCAAAACCCAGCTTTCAAGAAAAAATTCTTGAACCAAGTCCAGAAAAGGTGATTTGCTGACATTCAAATATTGACTTTTGCAATTTGTAGGCAGTCAGCTGGGAGAAACCTGGATGTGCATCAAACTTTATAGTGAGCTGACCTGGCAGCCAAGGAACAGCGAGCAGAAAAAGATTTCTGCATCTGTAGCTTACTGTAATTAGTACAGAACACTCTGTGAAATCTCCCAGGACATGAAATTAGATCCTATTCACATTCCTACAAAATAAGAGGAATTTCATGTGGACAATTTGATGGTTGCATTCAACTTTCAGTTGTTAGGAGATTTTTCAGCGTGGAAAATAAACAGACTAGAGATGGGGAATACATCGGAGCTGGCTCAGCAGGGGGTTAATTCTGGCATGATGCTGCATTACTAGTCAGCTGCAGTGCCTCAGCATCACGCTCCGGGGACCAGACTAACCGTGCATGGAGCTGGCAGGGAGTCAGGAGCTTTGTTAGCTCCTGATCAGCATTAGCCATTCTAAATAAAGCTCAGCTTTATGCAGACAAATGTAGGTGATTCCACATGATCCTTATCAGTACCCTGGAGTTTTCTTCCATGTGGAGTATGCTATTTCCCCAATAATAAAGATAATGGAAGGTGACAACAAGCAGAAGAAAGATTTTGTCCCAAGACATGCCACTCCAGTTTCAGCCCTTCTGTACAAACTTCCTTTCCCCAAGACACACACTAGGAGTAGGTTAAACAAGTCAACCTATAGAAGAAAGTAGACCCTCTGCATTGTTATAGGTGCAAAAATAAAAACCCACAATAAAATAAAGAAAAAAAAATGTGCATTTGGTGTGTTTGTTACTATAGACGGAAAATGTTTCATTATTATGAAAAGAGTTTTACCCACTACTGAGCATTCCAGAAGTCTATAGTCTACACAAAGGAACATTTCCAAGGACACAGAACCACCCCACAAAAATTAAGACAAACTGGATAATCAATTCACTAGAATAATATTCTGTGACAAGGCAAAGCAGGAAAAGTAAAAATAAAAGGGGGACCAGATTAAGACCTTGCCACAACTACATACAGGACTAGAATCCACAAGATTGTTAGATCATATACTAAAAATTTTCCAGAATAAATATGAATGGACTATAATCAAAGTAAATTAGTATTACTGAGGGAAAACTACACTACTTATCAGCTCTGAAGAGCACCTCTATGAACTCTAAAAGGTCACCATATTGTTAGATTGTACAAGAAAGTTTGTACTATATTTGAAATGAAAATTACAGAACCCATTTTGTGGTCTGAAGGTCTACATTCTTCTCATAATATCAGGAGATTTGCAGAGTGAAGTGTGAACTATTTTTTTTCCAAAATTATAGAGATACAGAAACTTTTGATGTTGAAGACAATTTTGAGAGAATTTCTAGGGGCAGACTATAAAGCAAGCCTTGCAATACCAAGTTTCCAAACCTTTAGATTAAAAAGACAATGTTAACAGATCAGGCAGAAAGCAAAGGAGGAAAAGCAAGGCAGGATTTTTTCCTACCTCTATTAATTATTTGTAGCCAGAACTATATTATATGAATAATGTAATCTTGCAGATATTGATCACTATCATAGGTTTTTGATCCAATCCACAGTCAGCTGAAAGCGATGGAAAATGTCTTTAACTATAAATTTAAATATGCCTGAAAGAACAGGCTCTTTTTTGCTTCTAGATTAATCTTGAGTCATACCAGTCTTCTATCTTCACAAAGAATCAGACATACAACTCACCCAGTAGCAACACTCAGGGAAAGCATAAAAGACGAGAGCAGCTAGGACAAACTGCTTACCACTTCCATACAGCACAGCACAACAAATGACTCGAGGTTTCAGAGCAGGGTCTCTGAGCTTGCTCTGCTGAAGACAAGTAATTTCAGAGTAGATGAACAATATGGGCATAACTGATTGTTCGTGACAAATAAGCTTCTTTAAGAACGTCAGCAGAACTTCTACCCACAGTCATAAAATTACACCACAGCCAGCCCACCATTTTTAGCATATTTATATATACACATTAATGACAGGAGTCTAGTACAATTGTCAAGCTCAAACTTATCATTGTACGTAATTGTTTTAAGTGCTGCTAGGAAGAAGTTACTGCTACACGGCTTCAACAATTATTCAAAATCTATTCCAAAAGCCATACAAAATTTTAATCTCACATTTTACTTACACTACCAAAATGCACTAAGTTATCTCAAATATAGAAAGAGGTTGCTATATGGTCTAGTTAAGTTAGAGCAATAAGTTGAATTGCAACAGTGGTAAAAGATGCACAAAGTACTTTTGTCATTGTCGTGGTTTGGCCTTGGCGGCAACAGAAGCACCACGTGGCAGCCCTTTGGCTCTGGCGCCCCGCAGCGGTGGGGAGAGGATGGGAAGGAAAAGACAGACTCATGGGTTGAGATAAAAACTGTTTACCAGAACAACAGGTATTGCAGGGAAACAGCAACACGGATGGAGGAGACAAACACGAGTACAACACCGACCGCAGCCCGCGCAGCGCCGCGCTCCCCCGACGGCCGCCGCCCCGCCCAGACCGCCACCGACGTCACCGAGCCCCACCGTGGCAACGCCCTCCCAGATATACGCCTACGCCGTGACGTCACTACGCCCACTTCCGGTTGTGGTCCCTCCCCTTCCTGGCCAGCTCCCTGCTGCCCCCTGGGCCTGCCGCAGATAGGGTGGCATGGCTGCGCCTGATAGACGTAGGGGAGAATCGACCCCGTCCCTGCTGGAAACCAGAACAGTCATCTAATTTTCCACAAAGCATTTTTATTTCACAGTAAACTATTGAAAACAAATTTGTTCACAATGATGCCTCTGTGTTTCATAGGACTAGCAGATACAATTCCCACTCTTCTGTATGAGCCATCCCTCCTCAGTTCATTCAGTGACAGGACTCAGCTACTTGCTCCAGAAATATTTTTCCAGAAGAAAACAGAAACAGTAGAGCAATTACCAAGCTGCAGCCCTATCTGGAAAAACTCATTAATGGCTTTAGTCCTTCAGAAACTAAATCTGATCAATAAAACCAAAAGTTATCAGCAGTGATGAACAATGAAGACTGAAGACCAGTGTATTTCACAGAAAAGAATTTTAAAGAAACAACTTCTTTTCTAGAAGAATCAGCTCTTTTGCTCTGACATAAAAATAGATGCAATCCAAATTGATGCAGATGACTTTGCACTATAACCTTACCAAAAAGGTATGCAGCTTCTGCATCAGTTATTAGCCAAAGTGGAAATAATATCTAAAAAAGATAAAGATTAAAAACCATTCTGAAATAAGAATACTACTAAGAATTGAACAGGGTTAAGAAGCTAGTCAAAGGTAGGGATATCTACAAAATTTGTCAAGTGTTTAACAAGTTCTATTAAATTCTTCAGAACTGAAAAGCTGGAAAATATTTCTGTGTGAAGTCACTGCTGTTGTAATAACTACTGCTGAGCAATAATATTTTACATATGAGAAGTCCATAATTTGTCTACTAGGAGTAAATAAAAAGTAACTGAATCTCCCTGGTTAGTTCTGTAGCATGCACTACAGCAAATCACATTTGCTACAGTTAAAAAAGAAAAAAAAGAGAGAGAGAGAGGAGAGAGACAATAAAATATCATTATTATATTTGGAAATACATCAGCAATGAAAATCAACTATTTTTTCTCTAAACTACCTGTTTCTTGTATATTCCAATTCATACTCTAATGACAAAAATTACCATTTGTATTCTTGTGAAATCCTATGGCATATGTCTAACTATTCTGCTTATGTATTAAAGAACAATACTATTTCAAGAGGAATTTAGAAATCCATAGAGACAACTGTAAAAATAATTTGGGTTAGTGAATCTACTTGGACTATGGTACATAACATATAATAGGCATACAAAAATTCATAAACCTTTGATACCCATGAGAATGAGAAAGACACCTGGAAGGCGGCAATGCACATCATTAATGCATTTATTCGGACCTGGAATACAGGCAGGTGCTGAAGACAGGGCCAACAGTCAAATTCTGCAAGATGCATTATGTGAATTCACCTAGCTGAGGCATAGAAAATTCGAACCATTTTACTTATACCTAAAGAAATTTTAGTACTGAAATGAAAATCCCACAATGCCACTGAAATGCAATTCAAGCAAGACAAGAAGATATCAGGCTTTTTCAGCATTTGAATCCTCTTTGTCTAAAAAGAAATTAAAACTATTTTTAGAAGTTCACTATATTTATGCAACCCAGACTTAAAAAACATCAACAGAAGCTACAGAAATTACATTGCTGCAACTACAGTGAAAAAAGTCTTAGGCATTGAACATATGCCCAAACATTGGATGAATTGGGAATTGAACAGATGTTATTATTATAAAGGTAGAACAAAACCAGAAAAACATACATAGAAGTTATTTCAAATAGATTGCCTTCTAACGATTGCTTATTGTATCTATTTACTCATCTAGCTAGTATCCTCAAAATTATTCCAAACACTGCGAAGGTCACAGGCAAGGACAGTTTAGTGGTTCAGGAGCAGCACTGTTGTAGATGTGGACGACAGACTAGGACCCCTGCCCAGCTCTTCCTTTCCAAACTAGGAAACACAGCAATGCACACTTCCATTGCTCAGAGTATATTTTGTATATTACATCAAAGCTTCTATAGCTGCCAAATTGCAGAACATAGCCATAAGTGCTCTGTGATTAAGCCTGAATATATTAATTTCCTCATTCTATTATGGATATCTACAGCAAATACTTCAGCTTATCTATTATACAAGCTTAATTTTCAACCCATATAGTTTAACTTTTGTGCTTTTTCTCCTGTCACTGCCTGTATTTCATGTTCTAAGTAAAGAAATCCAAACACACAGCATCATATTCTGTACTGCCCTTCATCCCACTTATTTCATGAGGGCTAAAGGGACTATGAATGACTTATTCTACTGATCCCACAATTCAATAACATCCCTACATCAGCTTGTGTTTCCTCTGGGTTTGATACTATTGTCCTTAGAAAGAAAGTAAATTATCCTAAAATAAGGGATACAAGCTCCATCAGCAAATTGCCCATGTGACATTTTTTGCTAATACACTGGAAAGATCAGAAGGGGAAAAAGAAAAAAAAAAAGGAAAAAAAAAAAAGAATGAGAGAAAGGAACAGTAAAGACCTGAAGTAACTGAAAACCAGCTGGGTTACTATGGTTGCTTGAGATTCGTAAGACAAAAAACGCTTTGGTGTAATGAAAAAGGAAGATGCTTTGAATTTAGAGAAATTATAAGAAAAAGGTAACTAAATATTTTATTAAACAAAGTAAACCACAGATTCTAAAAGAAATACCCAATACCCAAAACATCATCTCAGCTCTGCCAAAAAGACGGTTTGTTGTTCATACTGCTTCCAACTGGCAGCATTTTTAGATCTTGGAAATTAGTTTAACTGATGTTTATTTCCATAAACAGGCAAGTTACTACAAGATAAAACAGGAGATAAGCATCAGCTTACTTTGACACATAGTTGTACCCCACAGCTAAGCCATCATTAACACTAATAGCATGAACACTAGAACATAGCCAGCAAATTTACACCTAGATCTTCGCAGTCTTCCTTTTATGCATCCATACATTAAAGTTTTCCAAAATCAACCTAGCAGCTTTACAGTTCCCTTGAAAAACATATAGAACCTCATCTGTGGTTTTTTAAGACAGCAGAGAAAAATAAACTGTGCACATCAGCAACTGATACTCTGAAGTGTTACAATTATCTCCAAAATTAGATTAGATAATGCCAGTGTTAATATCTAAATCAATACACAATTACTCAGGAACTTTTCCTGCTAGATACCACTGTACCACACTTCTTACAGTTGGCAGAAACTTCTGACTGAACATAGAGGTTATCAGAAAATTAGTTCCTTGAAGAAGGAAAAGTTTTGTGCTAGCACTCTGATCAGAGCATGTCAAATCATGGATCTGTTTCTCATAGAAACTTTGTGGTGAAGCTACCCTTCCTACTGCAGCACTAGGATTCTTCTTGAAGATTTGGAAACACAGCACCTTGAAGTCCTGATCTCAAAGTCACAGAAGAGAATTTAAAAGCCTTAAAGACTACCAGGGTAACTTGAAGCTCTCAAGACTTCTCAGCTTCACAGAACTGCCCTTCTTAGTATCAGGGAGCTTGGAAGACCTTCTTACCAGTCAGTAGCTCTCAGGGCTCAATAGCTGCTTGCAGTAAAAAGGCCACCTCCAAGTGGAGTCTATTTTCACACTCTAGGCAAGGAGCTTAGAAAAATCTGAGAATACAGAACAGAACTGGATGTAAGTACATTATGAAAAAGAAAAATGTCATCCTCAAAACTAGAAATCCCAAGCTGGAAGTTGCTGCAGTACTGATTACAAAGTGAAAATCACATACATCATACAGAAATCAACTAAGATGCTACACTTGTGCTTGCTGTGTGTCAGCTACACCATAAGGTTTGCTAGCACAGCTGCCATTCCAGAGTATCCTTCCACTGATTTTCTCACATAAACATAAAATATGGTTAAATCACTCTCTCACTAATGTGTAATGCTAACAGAAAATCATCCATATTCCAAAATCAAACATAGTGATATTTTGAGCCATACGCTAGTTTGTTCCATGTTCCTGCTAGCAGGACTTGATAATCAGAGGGCATACCCGTAACTGGCAAATCTGTCATGCTGCTCTTAAACAGGCCTTTGTGAAAATGCAGAACCAATGCAACCATTCATCTGTCCTTTCTCACTCAGGTGCAGAAAGAATTAACATTTGATGTTGCAAGGGAAGCTGTTTAATCAGAGAGATAAGCGTTTTGGAAGCCAGTGGCACAGCTGGCCTTGCTCCTGCATTCATTCATGTTAGAGAATTTCTTTGCTGTATTTCAGGAGGACCAAGATACCCAGGCTCAAATAGTTACTGAAATAACTAGTTCTAAACTTACGTTTCTATAGGCAGAGAAACAACTATGACTTTATTTCACCTTTAAGAGATCTCATAGTGGAGTCTCAAGCAGACTTTTAAAGAAGATGCTCCATATTTTTAGCATACCCTATACAAGCCAGATCCCCCTGTACCCTCAGAAGGATTATCAAGAATTTCTATAAGATCAACCCAGTACCTTTCCACTACTTTTAAGAGGCAATAGTTTGCCAAATTTTAACATTAAAGTCTTATTACAGTTATGTAAATTAAGTCAATTTGTCCTTCCTTCAATTAAACGTGTTAATTTCCCAGGAGACTCAACACCATTTTCTTCAGTTGTCACATATGCCATCATCACACAGAACGCTGCAGCCTGAAAAAGAATTAATAAGGTATCTGGTCTTACAAATCTCAGTAAACTCCATGTAACTCAACTCACTGAAATTCAAAGGCATACTCAAATGAGAAAGTTTCTCAGCTCCCTACACACAAGAACAAAACCTCAGTGTTCCACAGTGACAGTAAATGCCAGAAAACAACTCTCTCCCAACCAGACAGCAGAATTAGAACTCTCAATACAAAAGGCACATAGCTCATAAATTATTAGACTTTTACATGGCCACCTTTAGCTCCTCCCATTTAATAATGTTCAGTTATATTTGCCTGAAAATTAGATTATAATGGAAGTATAAGCATAGAGGTAGTCACAATTTATTAATAGACTGTTAAATCTATATGAAACCTAAGCCATATATTTTAGTTTACCTTTATTGAGACTCATTCATTTGATTTTGTAAAATGTATGACAATTTGCCTAAGTTCTTCAGCAGATAAAAAACATACATGTATCAAAATCTTTAAAACAAAAATAAAAAAATTTAGATGAATTTTTGCAGATTTGTTGAATTTAAAGCACAAATCTGAATAAAAACATAAAAACATAAGAATCATGTGTAGTTCATAGTGACATTCTCTGTCCTTATTGACAAATGCCGCTACCAAATACTTCAAAGGCAGGTCACAGCAATGTACCAGGTCTGGAAAATTACAGAAAATCGTCCATCTATTTTACTTAGCCCCATTAGTTGATGACTAGCTGATGCCCAGAAGAATTTAACTGTCTTGTTCCTACTGGAGTTTTTAGAAGTATTGTCCCTGTCACAAGATAACCTTTTATTCAGACTCTTCTTGTTTGTCTCTGTATAAAAATGAACAAGTTGTTTCTCCCAGGTTATTCATTTCTTTCCACATCATCCTAATCACTTCTGCTGCCCTTTCTCTTGGTCATATCTATTTCTGCCCTCTTGATCTTCTAAGTTACCTGAACTTGATTTCAGGGGATTAAGTACCATTCATTCACAGAAGGGAACAGCATTCTAAAACAGTTTCTGTTCTTTGCTGACGTTTTCTGCACGTCTTTTAATTCTTTGCATTTTGAGCACTCAGGTTCAGTGACAATTACTCAACATACCACCACCAGAACATATGGGTTTTTCTCCCAAATAATCACTGTTAATTTAGAACATGCATGCTTAGCTGAAATTATTCTTTCCTTCATGCATTTGTCAACAGCAAGCTTCAGCTTTATTAGGTCCAGTACAAAGGACTACATAAAGGCCACGCAGACTGAAAATGAGACTTGTTGTAAATAAAAGGAATCATATCTTGTTACTCTTTTTACAACTACTGCTCCTGAAGATACCCAAAAGTCTTCTCAAACTCACAATACAGTTACTGTTGCAACTAATACATGAAGTGCTACAAAACTCCCAAAATCATTAACATTCAGTGATATCAGTATAACAACCCTACTTTCACAGTCAAATTGAATCTGGTTCTCACCTTATTCAAGAGCACCTTGTTCACAAACACCTTTGCTACAGAAGCCTTTGAAATACTGATCGTTGATCTGTTGCCCTTGCTTCCAGTGGGAAAGAACATTCTGAAACTACACTAATCTCTAGACTGCTAGCTTGACAAAGTAGTCTAAACTGTTGAGTTGTTAGGGTTTGGGGGTTTTTTGTTTATTTTTAACAAGGAGGCTTTTTCCCGTACAATTTAAATAGATTCTGATAAGCCACTGACAGCTAATTCAGAATCTGGCATTTCAATGCGATGCTTTTCACGAAACTTTCTTAAAGCTTTCATACCCATTCACAAATTAACCTTTTGAACACCCAGAATTATCTGCTCTTATAGAGGAGAAATCCAAGTAAGAAGGTGGATAAGAGTTTTTGCCCAGCATGCTTCAGCAAGGCAGTGAGAGTTCCAAGCACCAAGTTCTTGTAGATCCATTCCTAGTCACATTGTATCACCGTCAGACCTTTCTCTAAGGAGTTAGCAGGTTGGGGTTTTTTTTAGATGTCCAGCAAAATATAATACTAAATAGTGCAGCATAATAGTTACACTTACTACAACCTGTATAATTGTAAAACAAACCAAGGCAAACATGAAAAATAATACAGGGCAGCAATTTGTATTGCTGAACTCAAGCAGGTTATGTATGTGGCACACAAATCAGATTTTGAATACAAAGTGCTCCTTTATAAGAGATTACACCTAACCAACAGAACAAATAAAAGAGTTTTCTTATCAAGCAAACACTGCTTTTCTCAATGTATACCTTGATGTGCATTGCCACTGTTAACAAAACTGTTTGAAAACTGCAACAACTGTATTGCACTTTAAGATGTTTTTCCTAATAATACAATTATAATTTATGATTTGTGTGCTCATTGATGAGTGACAAGATTCTCTGCAGAGGACATTTATTTCATTGTTTACATTATTACTTTAAAAAATAAATTGACAAAAAAATATATAGAAAAAAGTTGAAGAAAACTGTTTTCTTGCTTTAAAAACAGAGGTCTAATTAAAGACTTAATGATGCTCTACAACACGCTATGTCAAATGCACACACTAAACTGCTTTTACCTTCAGTTATCGACCTAGAAGTCACTAAGAAATTTTTGATTAAACTAATCCTACTATCACCTAACACAGTGCTTTCAATTGACATGGACACATTTTAAACACAGATGCTTTCATTTTGAGATTACCACATCACAATCAGATACCTGATTACCTCAGGCAGGTTACTGAGCTCAGTTCACCTGTATCAACCAAAATTAAAAGGAAAAAAAGTAATTGGATGTTATTGAAGCCTTCCTGCCAATACAGCTATCAAAAGAACAGGCAACCTCTCAGCATACATAAAAAATGGGAGTTAGCACTGTATAAACCAGACTATATTTAGATTAACCAGCAACCAATGGGAATACTGTTATAAGCTCAACCTATTCAGCTCTGATAGGACAGTGCAGGAAAAAAAAACACAATAGTCACTACATGCCCAGGGAGGAAAGAGTGGAATAATTCACTTTATAAAGGGAAAAAAATACAACAGAGAAATTCTATTAAATTGCAAGACAGAAAATAAAAACTAATAAAGTTATGTTTTCCGTGCAATTTAATCTGTGAGGTTCATTGGAACACAAATATATCACAGACAAAAAGACTTACTAGGAATAAATGAGGGGCTTGATGTTTAACAAGAACAGCTAAGAGAGCACCACCTATGCTTAAGGTTAAGTGCACACAATTTTCAGCAGACTCACATCTGCCTATTAAAATGGATTTCTTGCATCATCTTCTAAGGTTTCTGTTCTTGTGATCCCATGATGAATTTGAAATCCCACTAATTGACATATCTGAAATTATTGGTCTCAAGAAAATACTTCTCAGAAGGGCAGTATGTAGAAGATTCTGTGAGAGCCCTCAAAAAGAGCAGAGCATTTCTACCTTCTGTAATACTGAATCAAGTCATATAATTCCATTATTTAAGCAATATTTTTGGGTTTTGTGTTTTTCTATGCATATTCTGTTGTCTGTTATCTCGTATTCAAGATATTCTGCTAGTACATTGGGAACTACTAACCAGGGTTTCCAGAGCTACATGAAGACAAATGACAACATCAAGTTGGGTATTTCAAAGGAAAGTGAAACAACACTAGTTTTTAAACAGATATCATTGTGAAGTAATTCTCTCAGATCAAAGAACATGAACTACAATGAAATATGACAAACGAAAAAGCTGAAGCATCTTAGTACAGCATGTCTTCTACTATTATTCAGTTACTTTGTACCTAATCTGCCTCTCTGGAATCTTTAATCATTAAAAATAAGTAAAATCAACACTTAAAACTGTCACCTATATGATGGAATTTTTGAGAACAAAGTAATTTGCACTATATAATGACCCTAATAGCATTTAAAAATAACTATTCTGAACAGATTAAAAGGGAGCATACAAAACATATGTATAATAACAGGAAAATAATTTAGCAGAGTATCCAACAACAGGGAGGCAGGAATAGAACAAGAGTAATAGGCAAATGCAAAAAAATACATATATACAAGTGTGTGCGTGTATACAGAATCAGAGAACAGAATCACAGAATGGTGTAAACTGGAAGGGACCTGAGAGATTTCTCTGGTCCAATCCCTGCTCAGATCAAGCCTAATGCTAAACCAAGGTACCTGGGGTCTCGGTCACTCAAGCCCCAAATCTTCAAGGATGGAGATCTCACAACTGTTATAAGTACCTGTTCCAGTGTTTAACCACCAACATTGGGAGGAATTTTTTCTTTAGACTTAACTGGAACTTCCCCTACTATATAACACGTGTGTCACCTCTCATCCTTTCACTGACCATGTCTGAGAAGAGCCTCACTCCATTCTCTCTATGACCACCCATTAAGTAGTTGAGGATGGCACTTAGTACCCCCTTAGCCTCCTCTTCTACAAGAAAAATAAACTGAGCTCTTGTAGCCTCTTCTCACACACAATATATGCATCAATACAGATATTTAAATTCTGCAGCTTTAAAGCACTGCAAGTGTTAGCAGAGTTAGGCAGCAGGAAATGACATGGTACCTCAAAACTCAAGCTTAACTACACCCAAATAAAACAAGAAAACTCCAGGGCATCTGCTAACTACACTTATTAAAGACAAAAGAGCAAACAGAATGGTCACATGACAAAATGCATCAAAATAACCATGTAATCTAAGTATATGCCCTTCACTAATAAGTACAGAATGGGGCAAAAATAGCATTTTAAATATGTTTGAGAACTCATTGTGAATTCAAGGATTATTTAGACACCTTTCAGAAGGGATGTCAGCCCTTAACAGGAAACAGGATCTTGTGAAGAATTAATCAGGATACCCACATGAAGGTGATTTAGCAGTTAGGTTAAAGGATGTCCTGTCTAGCACAACCTGAAATAACCTGGGCAATGAAATTTTGTACCACTTACTCCGAAGTATTAGACCACTGAGTAAAAAAAAAAATAATCCTTCACTGGATTGCAGTGTGTTAACCCTGGATTTCTGCATTCAGCATTAAATGGCACGTAATCAGAAATGTATTGAGAACAGAAATAAATTCAAAGAAAAAGAAACAAAAAGCCAACACTGGATAAAGAAAAAGAAGCAGGGGGCAAAGAATGAAAAACTGAATCACTGCATTACAGTCTACAATTGTTCAAGTACCATGATCAAAAACAAGAATAAATTCACTTGGCAAAAGTACAAAATAGGGAAAGAATGGGAAAAAAAACATAAACAGGCAGAAATTCTGGAGGGGGGGGGGGGAAATAATAATTCTAAGAACAAAGTGTAAAAGACAATTGTCTTTCTGTATTAGTTTTTATAATATCAGATCCTTAATTTTTTTAAACTCAGATGACACCTTTTTAAAATTCCATTTTAAAGAAGCTGTCCACAATTACATTTCAAAAATATTCAAAAAGACAGCCATTAGAGCTATCATAACTAATCCTCATGAAGACCAAAGAGATTGTTTTGCTACTAAAATAATTTCAATACTAACTCAAAAATGCTATTATATTAGTGGCTGCCATATCCCTCTCAGAGGTGGAACATCCCATCATTGGTAATCAGACTATAGAGAAGAAAACTGCTGCAAAATCAGAATGCTAGTTTAGTATGCTTGGGCATTACTTGCTTTCTAGTTCTCATTACTGGCACAATCTATAAAATAACTAAAAGTGTATTAAAAAGCACCAAAATAAAAGAATGGGGAAAACTACCCATCAAAGCAGAGAAGAAAAAAAAAAACACAAAAAAACCCCCAAAA
The DNA here is from genome assembly GCA_013400375.1 of Thinocorus orbignyianus. Lineage (NCBI taxonomy): Eukaryota > Metazoa > Chordata > Aves > Ciconiiformes > Thinocoridae > Thinocorus > Thinocorus orbignyianus. The sequence goes on from VXBW01006455.1 coordinate 35,053, forward strand.
AACAAAAACAAACCCACAAACAAAAATAAGAGATGAAACTAAAACAATTGAAGTGTGTACGTTAGTATTTAATAAAATAATGTTTCTTCACATGATAGTCTTTTAATGAAATTGGCACTAGCATGGAACCAAATAAACATCACGCAAATTAATGCAATTAACTAAGTTCAGATTCTGTATTTTATGCAAATGGCCAGTGTATCATTAATTTTTTCAGTTCCTACTTAGCAGCTTGTATCTGTAAAATTATTTTATAAGCCACTAACATAAGTCAATTTTCAAATAAAACTTTCCTAATCAGGAAAAGCAATTGCATTGGATTTTACACATCCTCAGAAGTAACATAGTACTCATTAAACTAGTCATCAGATACAGAGGTTAAAGTTCGCCTTCCAAAGTAAAATATAGGTAAAAATTTAGGGAATGTGAAGCTTAGGGAACTTCAGTATCTGTTACTGAGTTAATTTCAATTTATTTCATCAAATTCTCTCAGTGTAGAGCTGAGAGCTGGCCAATTGCAAATTGCTGCAGGAGGGCAGTTAAATTCACTATAATTTTTGTACTGTTTCCTTGGAATGTATGTGATTTCTTTGCTCAGACTAAAATTTAAGACACCTCAATACATCAATTCTATTTCTTCTTTACACAGATTAGAAATGTGGAAAAGAAATGGGGAAAAAAAATTCACAACCATGAAAAGAAACAGAGTTATATTAGAGCAACATCTCCTACTGTGAAACCAGAGGATTCATACAAAAGACAAACCCGAAGGTTGAAAAGCAAAATACATTCAAACCATAAGTAATGTGAGATATATACACATGCATAATTCATGTGATGGATACAGTAAGAAGACCTCTAATTCCCGATGTTAAATACGTAATGACTTACTAAAGCAATTATAACATAAGATCATAGAACTGGTTTAAATCCAAATTAAATACTCCACTTGGAGATACTTTTTACGAGTATCTCATGTGTTTGTGATCTTTGACACTTTTCCCATACTAGCACCAGCATTGTTAAGTGCAACAAAACCAGTTAAAGTAAAAAATTCAGCAACACAACTTGTGGCAATCTTTCTACATGATCAACATCAATGTGCCAGCTGACCCGTAGGCACACTTAGAACATTTTTCCTTCGTTCTACATCTCAACACATCTGAGCAGAATCAGCAAAATACTGCCTTCATTATAAGAAGTAACATGAAAGTAAATCCATGCTTTTAGTGAAGTGGGGGAACCCAAAAAATCCAACTCTATCAAAAATTAAAAAAATTACAGTTTACCCTCCACAATCTGGGTATTTAAGCATAATACTTCCTCATCTTTTTTCCCCTCTTGGTATTCCTCTCTGTAACCCTGCTGTTCAATAAAAATCTCAGCAGTAAATTGAAAAGCCTCTGTCTAGATATATCCCAATGATCTGTCAATTTAGCCCACAGTTTTCTCATAACCCTTAAGAGCATGGAAAGGAAAAAAAAAAATCCTTATAGTTATTTTGAAAGCCTTGCAATTATTTATTCTCATTTAATTGGAAAACATGACCATTTTTACCTCTCTTTGTAGAGGTTTAAGCCATTAGGCGTCTGAACAATAGAACACCACAAGAATTAATGCAGTTGTACAATATTTATTCACTGTATATTTTGACAAAATGGACAAAGCCTCAACTTCATATATATTGTGTTTATATTACCCCTTTAAATAATCTATCTGCTCTCTAGTTAAAGCTGTATTTCAAAAACATACAAACTTTTCATAGTTAACTTGCACCCGTAACTGCTGACATAGTAGCATTCATTTGATCCGCTTGCAAGGGTCATAACTCAGTATTTTATAGAAAGAAATGAAATTCTAAGCCTCCTCTTATTAGTTAATAAAAAGCTTAAGCACTATCAAAATATTGCCTATCTCTTTTATTAGAAAAACAATTAAATCCAGTTCCCCAGGCACAACACTTCACAGGAGGTTTGATACCAGCAAGCATAACATTTTTACGAAGTCTTTAAAAGGGTCATTAATCTTTCAGTCACAGATCTCAAACACTTAAGTCTAATAGCAACAAGCAGAAGGAAACGCACAGCACCCTCTTTCTTTGTAGTGCTATAAACACAGTGAACTCTTAAAAGGACAACAACTAAAGTTAGCCAGAGAAATCTATTTAATCTACTTTTATCTCTCCAATTTTACAGAATCTCATCAGTGTAAATATTTTCACTTTTATTGTTCAGTTGAATCAAGTGAGACACTTCAATGCATGCACAGAACTCTGTGCATAGTGCTGCTACTATACAGTGACTTTTATACTCATCTACACATTAAGTCTTCAGTAAACCATATCATCTCTTTCATCTATTCAACAGTATAGTTTGGTATTATTGACCAAGGAACAGTAACAAAAACTTAAAAAGCAGACTGCATTTACTTGAATTCATTTGCTTCTATGTAAAATCCACTTAAATTAGAAAGCATTATCCAAAAAAAAAAAAAGGAAGTCAATACGTATAGCCTTTTGTATGCTGCTGTCAGGGAAAGTGACCCGTAGCATCACATGCATATGCAGATGATACCGAACATGATACCGAAGCTTTTCATCCTTAATACTAGAGGGGGAAAAAAATACAATCCTTACATGACAATAATTGTTAAACTGTATTACTACATTAATTCCCAATATGACCAAGCACCTTAGAAAGATACAGCCTACTGCCTCTCTATATTTTAGATCCTTATCCCTGCTTTGAGCATTTATGACCTTTCAGATTCAAGAAGTGCCCGAAACGTGGGAGCAAACACACCTAACCTATGAAAATGACTACTGAAGACACAATTTAACGATTACTATTCAATGCAATACAGCATCCACTCGCAAGTATCGTCCTTTTCACCTTAAAATAAGTCAATACTAAATAAATTGTGAGGACCGGGCGGTGGGGATGGCTCTAGTCCGGAGATCAACCTAGAAGGCGCTGGCCGAGCCCAGCTCCATCCTCGTTCACCTCTAACCGAGCCCCTCACACATCGCCGGTCCCTCCCACACCGGGGGGTACCGGCTCTCCCCTCGGCACGGTTCCGAGCCCGTCGCTCGCCCCACCGGCACCCGCTTTACGCATCCACCGGCCCCACAGAAAGCCCGGGGGGAGAAGCCGAAAAACGGCACCAACGGCCGCCGGCGCGTGGAGCCAGCGCGAGGGAGCGGCCGCGCGCGCTAGGAGGGTGAGGTGGGCGAGGCGACCCCTCCCAGCGGGGTAAGGGTGACCGGGCGCTGCGCGCCGTCCGCGCCGGCAAACGGGCACCGGAGCGGCCAGGTGAGGAGCGAGGGCGGGCGGGCAGGGACGCCCGCAGGCGGGGCGGGGTGGGGCTGCCGGAGAACAGGAGGGAGCCCGCCGCAGACCGAGCGCGGACACCCAAGGACAGAGACCGGCACAAGGACGCAGAGCGGGAGGGGCCGCTGAGCGGGCGGCGGCCGCAGCCCGTGAAGAAGACCGAGACGGGTGGGGGGGGCTCTCGGCGTTGCCCTTACCTGGCAGAAGGTGCCGGTGACCCCCGCGGGGCAGACGCAGGTGTAGGCGGTTGAAGGCTGGGGCAGGA
>VXBW01006455.1:38742-92732 GCA_013400375.1 Thinocorus orbignyianus
AGCCTGCCCGGGCTCCGGAGAGGCGGCGGCCGGTGCTGGGGCAGGTTCCGGAGGGCAGCGATGCTAGCGTTATTTCGTCCCTAGAGCCAAGGGTGACCTAAGGTCGGAGCGTTCCACCCCGAGCGGGGGAACGACCCCGGGTTGCGGCGAGCTGCTTGGGCACCGGGACCGGGCACCCAGGTTTAAAGCAGGAGCGTTGACCAACTGCCCGCCGAGCGTCTATCGGTGCCTCCAGTGGGCCTGAGGGACGCGAGTACCGGTGCAATAGCGCTCGGCAGCGAGCGCTGCCCCTGCTGGGATCAAACGCCCTGAAAGACAGACTCCTCGGTCGGAACCCACCGCTGGCTTCTGACTGCTGCACGGCTGGGATCCGCTGCTAAGTGCTTTAGAGGTCTACTAAGACCAGAGGCGGATGAAAAGCATGAAAACAAACCGTGACATTACTCGGATTGCAAAAGAAGCTGTGTGTTCTCTGAACTGAGGTTATCTATGCCTGATTTTTAAAAATCCGTTTATATTTTGCTAGTCTTTGGGTTTGGATTGGGTTTTTTTGGCTTTTTTTTTTTTTACTGCCTCTGATTCGAACTAAGATGCACGGTTTGTAGGTCAGTTAAGGGAGAGCAGGAAGATCACCTACATTCTCTTTCCTTCTATTCATTTGCTTCTGCAAAAGGAAAGTATTTAAATCCAACTGCTGTTCACATCTCTATCTTAGGGTTGCAGGAGGACTGGTGGCAGCAACGTGCTAACATTTTTTGCAAACCGTTGCACTTAACATACAGCTGAAACCTCTCTGACGAGCAGAAATAACTGGTGATACTAATTGAACTCATCAGGGTTTCCAGCAGCCTGAAGGCGGTTCTGGATCCCCGCGCCCAGGCTGAAGCGGGCGGTCACTGCTCCTCCATGGCCCCGCCAGCCCGGTTTTCCCTCCCTGTCCTGGCAGCGGCCCGGTCGGTGCCACACCGGCTCCCTCTGCTGCCGCTGCTCCGGCAGCCTCCCGAGCTCTGGAATCGCATCTCACCTTCCTCCAAACCGATCTCATTTACTTCCCCACCTTATCGCAGACAACGGTGTGTTCTGACGCTTACTACAGCCTACAGGCACTGTAGTAATACAAATAAAAACTCGATCTTATTTGTATATATTCGAATTAAGTTGGTTATTTTACAGCTGTCTTCTTCTTAACATCGCTTTTTCTGTCAATATTTGTTCATCAGAGCCCTTCATATGTTCACACACACACACAAAAGCCTTCTATGCTTACCAGACTAATTCATCATGTTTTCTTCACTGATTATTGTCAAATGCCCTATCTCAGTAAAATCCAGGAACCTGAATGACATTCCTGCAATTTGAAAATAAAATATTACTCACTGTTCGTTAAGTATGTTTTTTTTTTCCAACCAATCTTGAACCTTAAATATATTCTTATTAAGTTGTTAACCTTGTTCATAAGAATGTCACAAAAAGCAATGCCAAAGGTCTCGCCCATGTCAGGTTGTAGTAACTGTTTGTTCTATTCCACTCGTGAGATCTGTTGCCTTGTTGCACAAGAAAATAATTTGGTTTGACATGATTTGTTCTTGTTAAGTCCACAGAGGCTGCTACTTGTCTCCTTGTTATCTTCCAAGTGCTCTGAAATAACTTATATATATATCCCTGGTTGCTGTGACATTTGATGTTAAAGAGGCTGGGCTGTAATTCTCTCTGTCCTCAATAAAAACTTTTGTCCTTCCCCAATCTCCTAGGACTTCACCCTTTCATGCAAGTTATCAAAGATAGTTGTTAATAGCTAGCTTCAGCCAGTTCTCTAAGCATCTTGTAGAACAAACCATCAGAACCAGACAATCTGAAAAGACATTCTGCTCACTAAACCTGACCCATCTTCCTTTTTGCTCAAGCTCTTCTCCTGGATGATGCTAACTGTGCTGACCAGCTGACCAACCTTTGCAACAAACAGGATGCTTGAGTAGACTGGCTATGAATCAGTCTACTGGTACCCCTAGTTTTTAATTGTTCTTGGTACCCCTCAAAGGGTTCAGTAATTTTGATGGAATTTTGGTCTGTGTGAGGCTTTTCAGTAATAAGAAAAAATATGTAAGAATCGGAAAAGATTGACAGCTAGATCCGATAATTAATTCTGTTGATGTAGTAGCATGGAATTTGCAGAAGAGCACAACTTTCAATATAAACTAGTCAACCAATGGAGCAAGACAACATGATGTTCTGAGTCAGATTTCCCATAACTATATCACATGAGTTTCCTTAGCATTGTACGGAGTGTATAAGCAATGTTTGCATTATAATTGCCATTTTCATAGGGAAATATTTAACTGTACAACAGAAAATATTATGCTTACATAATTAGCTAGCTTTTCCAAAATGTTTTATCTTTTTATGCATTTTAATGTTCCAGTATGTATAGTTTAAATAATTTTATAGTCAGCTTTCCATAAATAAATTGCTAATCTTAGTATTCAATAAGGATTTGAGCTGTCTGCCTCATTTACATTTGCTAGAATTTGAATTGTATTACCAGTCTAATAGCTTATTAGTGTGGCTTAGATAAGCTACATTACAGCTTAACTATTTATTTTGATGGAGAAGTACTCATCCTCTAGTGGCTTGAAGGAGATTTTGCAAATTTTTTTTTTAATCTGTTCTGATTAAATATTTAGTGAGGAATAAAAATTTCTGTGATTTCCTAAGAGGAAGTTATATGCTCTGAATGTCCCCCATAACAATAATTATCTTTTTTTAAAAAATATTGATGAATCCTTTTAAGACCACCTACTATTAAGTTACATTTGTCTTTACTAGTATAGAAGCTAAAATTTAGATGAGAGAGTTACTGTGTTGAGCCTTTTCTGAGCAGTGTCCAGTCTGTAATTATTTTCTGTTTCATGTTTTGGGTCAGGCTGCAATCATGTCTTTATGACAGTGGCTTGCGGAGTGCAGGACTGACATTTTCCTCATCTCAGCTTGTGCCTGCTTTAAAGCATCTCAGGAGTTTCACTTCCAATTTACCAAAAGCACTGGAGTTTTAATTTCATTTGAGAAATTTCAGAAGGGATCCACTCATGCAACTGGAGTCAGATTTCTGAAATTACCCATTGTGTTCCCAATCCTATATCAAACAGATACCAAAATTAAAGCTAAACCCTTTTGAAAATCATTGCTGCAATCACTGAAAATATTGCTGTTTACATTGTGTTGCATAAGACTTAAAATACATTTATTCAAAATGTTTCCTATATGTATTAAACTTTTTTTCCTCAAGAACATAGTTTCTCTTCCAGCAAATTCTATTAATATAACTGTGTGAATGATACACACCTCAATTTATCAAAATATCAAAGTACACATTAAAACATGTAAGTAGCCCATGGAATTCAGTAAGAACACTCACCTCGGAAGTGGCATACTCAGTGCTTCGCATTGTAGCTTATTTCAGCTGACATTCATTTGACCATGGGAATATGGAGGAAATATTATATCTGAAGATCTACTTTTATATCCAATAAGTAAATAATTAATTATTTCTATGAATTTCAAGATGTGTGAGACAGAGGACATGTCTATGTTCTGGTTTACTGGAAAATCTTACATATCAGAAACGGTACAGAGGGGAAGAGAATAATAAATAAAATTTGCGTAGACATTTTACCTGAAGGGGGAAAAAAAAAAGAAGAAAAAAAGAAAGAGAAAACAAAAAGACAAGTCATATGGTAATCCAGTTAGAGTTTTAAGGCTTAATGTTTCTCTTTGTTGTTCTTCCTGAGCAGTAAACAAAAGGTAATGCTTTTGTTTGATTTGTGGTCACAAGATGACCAGCACCTGGAATTCTCAAGGCAGAAGTTACTTACAATAACCTAAACAGAAAATTGCTTTTATTGTTGTTATTTCAACATAAAATTTCACAACAAATACAAAACAAAATTTATGTGGTTTGTTTTTTTTTTTTCCTTTCTGCCATTGTTCTTTCAAGACCCCTTTTTCAGATATTCATTTCTTTTGAAGTTTTTCAATTTATTATTACTCAGTAACATCACCCTCACTAGACTTAAAAAATTCAGAGATAAATGTCAACTTTATTCTATCCGCGCTCTCCTACATCTCATTTATAAGTAGTAGATTATGGCTGAGTTCAAGCTTGTCTTTTCAATTTCATTCTCTCCCTAGGCATTTCTTTCAAATAAGACACACATGTGCGTATTTTCATAAATGTGGATCCACAAAACACTTTGACTCCTTTATAGGATGAATTTTCAGGCTCTCATTTAATTGCTCAGTTCTGATCATCTCTTTCCACCTCCTCACCACCCTGCACCAAGGTAGGGAAGTGATATTATCCCAATTATGCAGCTCAAGCTCCATCCCAGACCTTAAACTATTTAGACACTTAACCAGAAAGTTGGATTCTTGCCTAACAACCTACAGGAAGTCTACAAGTAGAAAACTCATCCTATAGCTCTGAACTAATGACTTAGGCAACCATAATGCTTCCTATAGAAAATAATCAGGCTATAAATTCTGAAAAAAATTTAGAATAAGTGTCATACATGCATTATTTATGGAAAAACAAGCCATTATGACAAGCACTTATACTGAAAAAGTGGGCACTATGTAATATATATATTGTTAATATCAGTTGAGAGTTCGGGAAATGGAAACTCAACAGATTCAAGGTACCAGTGCCATTTGCAGAGGGAATGGACGTGTACTGGCATTCCATGGCCAGAGCAAATGACAGCCTGTTATATATTGTATCCACTGTTTCTTAAAATCTTTTGAATGGTAATATTTTAAGACAGTTCTGGGGCAACTTTCGTTGGGCCTCCCACATTAAGACCCTCTTGTTTATTTTACATCAGGACTAGAAATATGAATAAATTACAGTATCCAGTCTATATTTGAAGAGTACAAGTGATGAAGAACCTAGGTATATTTTTCTCAGGAATTTAAATCATAAGTTTAATCTGAACTATTCTATTTTCACCGGTCACCCATCTAGTTTTACTTTTTTCTCACAGACTAAGGAGCTACCTGCTATCAGAGCCATTTACATAGCATGCTTACTTCTGCAGGTGATTCTATGCTAAGATCAAGCCATTTGTTAACATGCCTTTTGGTGAACTGAACATTTTTTAGTCGCTGTATTTATGAAGAGTAGTGTACTATAGCTCACATGGGCATTTCATGGCAACAGAAGTTGAATACTCACCATTTCTCCTTGTATAATCACCACTAATACTTTTTCTTCATGCAATTATCACTTAATAATGATTATTGGTTTCTGAGGAAACAGGCCGTATCTTTAGCTTACTGTACAGCTGTAAAAGCTGCATAGGGAATAGGCCAAAAATTACATGGGCTTTTTCCTCATAGCATAAAAATCTTCAGAAATAAATATCAGACTACATAAATTATAAAAGCAATATAATACCTGATGTGAAATATATTACTAATGCAAATTTAAATACAAGTTTCTTAATTGCTTTCTGTAATGGTAGCAGGGTAAGTACTGTATGGTAGGTGTTCACTAGGTCAGCTGCAGTATTATGCAAACATGACTTTATCGCTTCAGCCCTCAATGTCTCTTGGGACTTGGGAACGCAAAATATAGACATCCTTATTCTGTGCCTTAGTACTAGAATCATTCAGTCTTTGAGATCAGCCAGAAAGTGATTTAGGACGTATCATACCTCAGCTCAGACTCTTAGGGAGTGACTTGAATATGCCAACCTGGCTTTTGTCAGGGTGGCAGATCGTGTCAAACACACTAGTGGGCAGAATTACTCCTCTTACTTTCAGTACTGCATGAATAAATTACATATTAATATTTTATGTTTCTGAAATTACAAAAATTTTTGAAGTCTACAGTACTAAAATCCTTAATAGCTTACTTTCATCTTTACAGCTACAAGCTATATATTTTTACATTAACAGCAACGACAACTATTCAGACTACCCTGCTATTATAGAAATGGAGAAACAGCAAATTGTTTAATTTTTTCTTAATGTCTTCTTGCTTGGCTCTATAAGTGGCTATAAAGATCATGATCTTACATGGTTTAATGAGTCAGTAATTCAAAACAGGAAATACAGAATCATTCATTTATATTCCACATTAAGTTTTACCTCTTTTTTAGTTTTGGGGGGTTTGTTCTGGGGGATTTTTTTTTGGGGGGGAGGGGGGGGTAGGTTGGCTTGTTTTAGGATTTTTATTTGTTTGTCTGGGATTTTTTGGTTAGATGCTTGGGGTTTTTTGGTGTGTTTGAAGTGTTTGTGTCTATTAACTCCAAGGAAAAAAAGCGTGCTTACAGGATTCTCCAGAAGAGAGAAGCACATATTGAAGTACCTAGCACACAGGTTTTTGTTCAAGCAATGGAAAATCTAAGTAACAAAAACTTGGCATGCTCTCTCAAAGATACCAGTCCAGTTACCTCAGTATCTAGTGCACACACTTTTGGCACATGCTACACAATGGTACAAATGACCTTTAACAGGACAGCATTTTTGCAGTAGGTGGCACCTCTGTAAATGACGATTCTCATTTTGGCAGCATGGCTGGCTGGTTTTACAGAAGACAGCGTGAAGCTGTTGAGCACTTTAAGCCATACTTTTCCTTTCCTTAGCCATTATAGATTCTGCAAAAAAAATGGTTTAATTACAGTAGCCTCCCAATATCTGAAGGGAGCCTACAGAAGAGCTGGAGAGGGACTCTTTGTCAGGAAATGTAGTGATAGGACAAGATGTAACAGTTGTAAATTGGAAGAGGGGAAATCTAGATGAGATATTAGGAATTCTTTGCTGTGAGGGTGGTGAGGCACTGGAACAGGTTGCCCAGAGAAGCTGGGGCTGCCCCATCCCTGACGGGGTTCAAGGCCAGGCTGGATGGGGCTTGGAGCAACCTGCTCTAGTGGGAGGTGTCCATGGCAGGGGGGTTGGAACTCAATGATCTTTNAGAGGAACAGAGTTACTGATATTTACAAGTTTAATAAATATTTTAAAATAAAGATACATAAACTGAATTTGAAAACCAAAGTTCTATCTTTGATTGCTAATAGAGCAAGGGATAAATCTCATGGTGTCTGTTTTTTCACTAGCACATGATTATTTTTTTCTACTCTCCATAGTCAAAAAGACAAAATATTAAGTACATCTTATTGCAAAAAAGGATATGACAGAAATGACCCATCATCGGTTTGATGGCTTCAACCATGTCCATAGGTGTTGCAGCTCAGTCTCTCTGGCAAACATCACATTGTTTAGAAAAGCAGAACAGTGTGCATCCATGCAGCGTACCACCTAGCAGCAAACAGACAGTATCTAATCCTTGCTGCTCTGGAGAGGAAAGCCGTATACTTCAACAAAGCTCCAATAAATTCTACAGAGCTTACCTCATTTTTCAGAGAGCTTATCTTGAATTTACCAACACATTTCATAAACTGCCTTGGCCAAGTAAGAATATACTGCACTAAGAGTAATTTTACTATGAAAACTCATGAAAGGTGCAGATTTGCCATTTGGAAACCTGTTTTGCTGACATTGTATAATACAAAGCAAATATAGTCTGGATATCTTCACACCTCTTAAAACTATATGAACATAATGTAAAGTGTAAAATACATTACTACATTATATTATATATTATTCTGATCTTCCTGTTGATTCAGGTGTGAACAGATGCATTTTCATGATTAAGAATCAAATACATAGGCCTCCTAAAAAAAAAAAAAAAAAAAGCCATAGCTTTGATAAATGTATTTACATGGACAACTAACTAACTGGAAATGCCTAATTTCATGTGAGAGCTATTAAAAGCCTAAAGTTATTGCTATTAATTTATTTCCCTTAGATAACAATCAAATTAAAGTTTAATAGTTAGATTTTATTATTTTATTTTCTGCCCCCCCCCAAAAAAAAGTAGATCCCTGGCAGCTAATAATTTTTTTTCCCCTCCAATTTACAGATTAGGTAACAGTTCTGAGATACTCTGCTTGCAACTGCATTCAGTGGTTCATTGAAATGTACAGGCATGACAAAGACAACACAGCACAAGGACAATATCAACCATCACAACAAGCTCTAAGCCGAGACAGCAGTTGTCATTTATCATGCTCATTTCTGGCAAAGAAGCCTTTGAAAAATTAATTTTGAGGTATTTGAGATAAGCTGAGTATTTGTACAGGTGCAAGACAGAGAACAGGAAAGAGAAAAGGGTTCTTTTTTGGATCATTGAAAGACAAGAACTTTAATATGGTGGAGAAGAGAGGGCTAGGAGATGACACAAGCAAATCATTAGGTTTAACTGTTTGCCTGTCTGTCCATTGAGGGGGAATAAACAAAGGAAAGCTGCCTTTACTAGTAAAAAAATGAAAACAAACTAAACAAAAATGCCAGCTGTGCAATGGATGTGATACACCTGTTGAAAGACATGTGGACAGCAGAGCACCTGTTAAGCAGAAGACATCAGCACATTCAGATCCGTTATGCATGTAAGAACCTACTTTTGAGGCTAAACTGATAGTAAGGATAGTTGTATTTTAAGAAATTTTAAACAAAAATTAAGAAAAAGAAGCTCTTGGAAGAATCATTGAAAGCCTTATTTTGAGCTTACAAATATTAAACATTTGTGGTGTTGTATCAGTTTGTTCAGAAATAGTCTGCTCCAGCACAGAGGGATGAAACCTGTACATTAATATGAAGGTAGCAGCTGTACATGCTTGAGTGTAAGATTACTGAAAAATAAGTTATGAAAGGACAAAAATAGGAAACTAAGAACAGAGTCAGTGATTGTAACGTAACATATGTAGCAACAATAATATAGATAACAGAACATAAGAATAATGTATAGCTATAAAAAGTTGGTACTGTACAGTCTCCCTGTTTTATTACTAGCATGGCTTCCACATTCCAGTTGAAGGATTTATGGTAAAGTCGCCAGCTCTGACTAGATAATGTAACGTACAACTTCTCTTGTACATTACTTATACTCTTACTTTTGAAAGAAGTAAATTTTGTATCTAAGAGATCAATGCTGCTAGAGAAGATAGTAACTCAGACAGCAGCTATCTGCAAGTGTCAGCTTAGTTAAGTCATGAAGCATGGATGTTCCTCCTATAACCTGCTGTCTTTCTAGCTTTAACTCCCATCTTTGGTTTTCCACTGTCATTCTCAAGACTAATGTTTTTCTGTGAAACTGCATTAAAGATTGCTTGGTGAATCGATGATGACCTCTAACCAAATAATCAATACACAAAGTCAAATCCTACTTATCTCAGCTAATTAGTAGCTTCTTGCTACATGATTTTCTGTTTTCGCTGTTACAGACACACAGGACCTGTATCAACTCAAAATCAGGCATCCCACAGTTATAAAAACATAAATGTTATTGACAGTTGGAATTTCCGATGGTCTCTGAAAGTCATGCATCTGATAACAAACGGCACCTTCTTCTCTGTTCCTTTGCCCATACGTTTGTAGGATAGAGGCTAAATTAATCTGTAAACTGTACAGTGAGCTTTTCATAGAAAAAAGTATTTTGCAGTTACATATTACTAAAAAATAACAAGAACACTGTAAAGTAGAAGGCCAACTGTGTAAGATGCTCATAAACATCTTGAGTATCACCGTGTCCATACACAACACTGTTTTGGTCACCCACCTACCAGTACTGTTTTCAAAAGTGTATGGGATGGGAGTAGAACCTTTTCCTGTCTTGTGCATTTTACATTCCTAGTTCTACCTACTCTTTCAATTTTTAAGCAGTTTTCAGGATGTTATCTTCGGTTAATCCATGTGAGAACTACTCTTTCTAGAAAATCCTGTATATGGAATTACGGCACCTCATCATAACTGCTGCCAAATCACGTTAACTACTTATTCTGGAACAATTTGGAGATGACCAGTTATCTGATGGGACAGACACACAGGGACACAGCAGCTTCTGAACCCAGGTAAATACCACATCTCAGTAAGAAAAACAGAAATAAGATGCCTGAAAACCTTTTGAAAGTTAAAACTCTTTTAAGAATTGTCAAAGTAATTAAAGCCTGTAATTTTCAGTCAGTTGAAGCAGAGCCCTCTGAAGTGGAGATTACCCTTGTCATTCCCATTCATTCTCTTGGAAAATTTAGAAAAACTTTCTGCATATAGATTTCTCCCGTTGAACTAATTTAAATTGATAGGACTGATGTAGCACAAAACAGTACAAGACTATTTAAGATGCATATCAACTTTTTTTTGATTCTCAGTCATTAGTAAATGCCTGCATGCAGTTTTGATTTTAAATTCTAAAGATAGATAATTTTAGAATTGCAACGTGTTGTACAAAAACAAACAGCTTTATCCAGTCAGGTCTTGAAAAACCCAGGGAGACTGCGAAATTTCTCTTCTAGGGATAACGAAGCCAAGGGGAATAATCCAATCCCTTCCTTGCTGGGGTCCCGTTAGTGCAGCGTGGGACGCTGTTGCCAGGGCACATCAGTGACCCGCGTTCAGCCCTTTTCGGTAGAGCTGCTCTCCAGCCAATGTCTCCCTTTACCTCTAATTTCAGGTCTAGCAGAGGAAGCTGATAATGCTGGCCACAAGTTGGAAATTACCAGTCTTAGGAACCCAGTGTTACTAAAGATTGGATAAGTTTCCTATTTGCTTACCATTTTAAAGTGATAATTTTTTCCCCTCTTTTGGAATAAAATTTATACTTTTAGTGTCCCAGAATAAGGCTTACTCCTTTGCATACTAAAGAAATAACAAAACTGTGGGAAACCTTTCCAAATGATTAGTAACATCCATAGTTTCAATAAATTAAGCATGCCAAGCTACCAAGTAAAGACATAAAAAATAAGTACTGCCATTTGTTTGAGAAGCATAGCACACAGAAAAGAATTGTAGGAAACACTGGCTTCAGAAAATTACCAGGTAAGAATTTTTCATTGTTTAGCCAGCGTTTGACAGTTTCAGTAGAAGCAACCTGTGAAAGAGGAGGCCAGAAAATAAAGTGCCCTCTCCTAGACAGGCTAACGATTTCTGAATCGCTGCCTGCATTACTTGCCTGCCTGAGGCTTCTGCATGTGAGAAGTCCTAAGAACAGGAGAGCCACAGTCAGACCACGCCTATATTTAGCCTAGAACACCTTGGATGCTAAAGGAAGAGTAAAGCCACACACATCATATATGGCCTAAATATTCTGTTTCCCCATCACATGTAGCTCAGAGGCCTCCTGAAGCAGACTAAATTTAACTCAATTCTGGTTCCACTCCTATGACCCACTTCACTAACTCACTACAAAGCATCAGTTAAGGTTGCTGTTCCTCCCTGGAAGTGTAGGGTTTACTTTACCAAAGAGTTAGGGAATGTACCCTGATTCTAACAGAAACTAAATGAATATCAAAAATTTTTGAATAGCTGTTCACAAATTCTGATGCTAATATACTGCAGTTTTCCATACTAAGGCAAAAATCCCTTTTTCCCTTCCTGTAGGATCCTATCATCCAGGACAGTTACTGGCAGAGAGCAGCCAGGAGTGCTCTATAGGCAGTTCATGAAGTCTCACCATCTTATAGAATCATAGAATGGTTAGAGTTGGAAGGGACCTTAAAGATCATCAAGTTCCAAGCCCCCTGCCGTGGGCAGGGACACCTCTCCCCAGAGCACATATCTTTTCCCTCGGTTCTGTATTTGGAAACCAGCTGGTGAGATGGGGTGAGCGCAGTATTTCCAAGGATCTCCACAGGATCAACCTGCCTTGGTTTCCAGTATACGAGTATATTGCATTTAAGCTTACCTTCACAAAGGGGAACCTCCTCCTTCCAGCTCTTGCCCTTCTCCAACAGCAGGGCAGGGTGGCAGCTGCCTCACATTTTTCCCCTCTATCTTTAATGGGGTCTTAGCAACAGACACAGCCTAATATTACAGTAGGGGAGACAGACACAACTGAAAAAACAAAAACCCAAGCTGTTCACCCACAACACACTCATTACTTGACCCCAATGTGCTGCTTATGGCTTGAACTCAGTCGTCTTAACTGCAGGAAGACATCACAGGATTCAGGAATAGGGATTTTCAAACACACCTTCCCCCCCCCCCCCCCCCCCCCCCCCCCCCTCGCCCTTTCCCTTGTGTGTGGGGAAAAACAGGGACAGGAAGGCAGCATGCACATTCATCTCTCCTATTATACACCTTTTAGGATGGTGTTTTGGTTTGTTTGGAGTTTGTTTTTTCTTTTCCTCTTCGAAAAGTTTGCGGAAGTTGCTGCCAAACTAGATTCAGAGCTACCGGTAACTTCGATCTAGTGCCTTGAAAATATTGGATGCATCTCCACTATCTCCCCTCCACCCAGCTCTCCGGTTTATGGTTCAAGATTTCACAACTCCACATAAGACCTGTTCCTTTGACATCCCCAAAGCAGCTTGATGTCTGATCTGCACACACACACGTCAGTACCAGGAGACAAGGACACAGTATTCCTCTAAAGGCATCTTCTACCCCAGTCCATTAAAGCCTTTATTCCTTGAGCTATATCCACTGTTGCTCACAGGCAGTAGAGCTGTGAAATTTGTTTCCTATCTGCTGTACAAATGTGCATTAATGTTAAAATATGACTGCAGCGTGTGCTGTTGTGCTTAGGACACCGGGGTGGGGTGACTACCGCCGCTTCTGGGGCAACCAACTGCGTTTATCTGAGAAAAAGCTTTTAAAAACACAAGGCATCGGGAGAGATACAGCAAGTGGACAGCATGCAGCTGTGACACTCCTGTGAGATCACAGGGAGTTCACACAGCAGACCTTGCTGCCAGTTCAAGCTATCAAGAGACTGGGGAAGTAACACAGGAGGAAGGGAACAGCTAAGCCTTGAAAAGCCTTGACTACCAGTGAGATATCCCCACCCCTTCCCAACTCTTTCTTGTAATCTATTCCAGCAAAGCTTTTTATTTTCCCACCATCAACATCCTTAGCTATAGAATAGCACCGTGTCTTGCAGGAGGCATGTTCTCATTAAAAACAAGGCATTATCCCTGAAGTGAGGTAGATTTGTTTCCTGTTAGAAAGCCCTCTGCAGAGGCACCGGCTTCTCAGGTTCCAGGACCCAGTATTACCCATTTGAAGACAGGCTGCAGGTGGGACAGGGCCCACAGACCTACCTCCAGCAGCAGCCAGAAAAGAGAACACAAGATGTAGGCACTTGGAATTTCATCAGTCCCCGTCTTCAGGCACCCACCTTCTCAGTGCAGAGCTCAGAAGGGAGACAGGGAAAAAGAGAAAAAACACACCAACCAACAAACCAACAGAAAATACGGTTGAGGGGAAAGAAGGAAGAATCCAGGCAACTAAATTACGTGAGCACATGAGAACTGCACTATCTGGCCAAGTTTGGCAATGGGATGAGGTTTTTTTACACACTTGAAACTAATTCTTGTACACCTTCTTACAAAATATGAAGTAAAGCAACTTACTAATTTATGTCAGATATGACACTACTGAAGTGTTCCCTACACAGAAGGCTTCTGTATAGAGCAAATATCAAACAACAGAAAAATAATAAAGAAATCACTGCACAAGTCCAGTAGCAGCTGCCAGTGCTTGGATGGCACTTTTCTCCATGAATGATTTTTTTTTTTTTATTTTGCTGCTCTTGTTAATTTAGACCATGAAACTCATCCAATACAGTAACTGATGGTCAGCGTTCCAGAAAAGAAGATGAACTTACCCTGTTAAAAAAAGAACAAGTATCTGTTTTCAAGAAGTAAAACTTGTTATTGTACCTTTTATTATACCTTCTAAAGATACACAAAACCATTTAGCACTAAGATGATGAAGTGTTCTCCTCAGGGCTGCACAGTCCCCGTCAGGCACCTGCACACACCTCCTTTTCAGTGAGGTTATTCCTTAACCCCAGTTCCTGCAAACGAGGGATTGCCAGTATCTTGCCCCACCCCTCCACTTGTTCTCAACTTCTCTTCGTACTACACTTCTGTTTATAAGAAAGTATGAAGAGTCAGTCTGCATGACTGCAAATTTATTCTTATCATGGACTACCTTTCCCTGCTAAGGCAGACTGCTCTCCTAATGCACTAAAAGCTACCCTTTGCATGGGAGGAAAAAAAAATAAAAAAAATAAAAAAAGGTGTTGCCCTAAAAGGTTTCGTTCATTTCTCAGGACAACTCCAACCTCAGTCCGTGCTGAAAATGCCAGAAAGTTTTTTCCTTCCTTTTTAAACAGGCATCCAACAACTTATTTCCCCACTAAAACACTTACACAATGGCTATATATCAAATTTGAAGACTCCTCAAAATTTCCAAGTCAATGAAAGCCAGATTCTAGAGGGAGACAACATGGGTAAAAAAATATCAATACACATGATATTTTAATACAAAATATTAGCTTTTTTCTTTTTTTTTTACACAAGTCAGGTTTTTTAAAATATAGAACCTTAGAAAATGCACAAATTGCTATCCACATACTATAAACACTTTTTTTGTGCTCAGTTTGATCAAGTTATCAGAACAATTTAAACACCAGTCCATAGTTTAAACGCTGCCTTGAAGTTTTATGAAAACTAAGCCGCACTGGGCACTACCATTATTGTATGTACAGTGTGAAGAGCCTTCTTTCAAGTTTTAATACGGAAGGAGAAACTGTTCAGTTGTCAGGTTCTTTGTGCAAGGATTTCACATTCTACTCATGCTCACGACAGATCTGCGTTACATCTCAGTGGTATGAGCAACCCACATGTAATTCTGTGAACGTTCACTGGAAAAATGTCCATTACAGGTACTGAAATACATATTCTGGAAGTACAAGTTCTTCAGCTGGATAAAAGAAAACTTATTATTGTTAGTTTAGGGGAAATACTAGCCTGATTAGCCAGAATTTAACAATTTCTAAGCACTGAAGTGAATTTTGATTTCTCAAAGTTGAATAAAAGTAAGTAACTATGGCTTTTTCATAGAGATGAACTATGTAGCAGGTACATCTCAGGAGTATTTGTCATCGCCCATTTTTTGAACCCATAGAAAGAAAAAAAAATTGCCCTCTACATTGGAGGTCTTAAAAGGTCTCGTTTTAGTAGTAAATCATCCACAGGCTGGCGGCTGTTAGCCAAGTAGATTTTAGGATGATTTACTTGCATTACAGTAATTTACACAATTGAACTTTATGCATACAGTACAAAACTATGAACAAAAAGGTGAAGCAAACTTTTTTATTTATATTCAGGTAAAAACATTAACCTGATGAAGTAAATTATTGCAGATTTGAGAAATCAGCACATAAAACAGTTGGACAGAGCATTGCTTACAGGTGCTTTATCTGTGTCAAAAGACAAAGGCTGAACTGTTTGTTCCAAGCTAGCGCTGGGGGAGGAGGGGAGGAAAAAAAAGGGGAAAAAAAAAAGACTACAAAAGTAACCAGGAACTTAGATCAAGAACAAGAAAACTGTTTACTCAAACAGGGAATGAAACAACTAATTTGTCTTTTTAAAAAACTTTACATCAACTCGAAATGCTCTGGCCTTACCACAAGACACGCTGGCCAGCCCAAGCTGTTGGACTTCAACTACATGAAAGAAAGAATATTCTTCCCAGCCTCTAGTAAGAGGCTTTTGCTGCCTGAATCACTGTGTAAACAGCTCTAGAGCATCGACTGGTAAAGGCTGTCGCCATCATATCCTACCACTACAGTAAAACTATGCTATAAGAAAGGTTCTACCTAGTTACAAAGGCTGAATTATATTGACAATATATATTTGATTTCAGTAAAACTTAAATTATCTTTATCAGACAAAGAGGCGTGGAGCAGTTAAATGCCCACACGAACCAAAACATAACAATTGTTGAATGTTGCACACAAAAAGAACCAAGTGAATTGCACATCAGACAATACATGAAGATGGGTAAAATTAGAGGCAGGTGAGGGTACACAGAACTAGTCTACTAAACTAGATTCGTCAAATACATGGTGTATTTTAATTTCTGTACTTATGTACAAAAGTTGTCTTTGGAGGAAAAACTTCCGACTTCGCTAGATGGATACACACAGCCCAGTATTAAACTGCACAGCGACATTTATTGTTCCAGCCTGGAAAAACATCCCTTTTTAAATTTCACACAGCAAAGCAAGTTAAAAACTTCACTCATCAAATAAATGATAATTTAAACAAGAACTTGCTAAAGAAACCTTGTCACAACAACTTTTAGGGCCTGATCACTTTAAGTCCAGAGGGGCCTTTAATGAATATCAACCAAGTGTCTTTGCTTATAATCTGCAAGCCGTTTTTCTACAACAAGGCGTAACACGTTTCCTTGACTCAGGTGATACATTTAGAAAAGAATCATGAGTTTCTTGTTTGCTGTAACAGGCAGACATTGCATTTTTCATTGTGATCAGGAAAGATGGAATGACTGCTGCCCTTCTCTTGCAGCTATCAAGAGTTTTTCACGCATTATCTCAATAGTTGAATAGTCCGGCAATTTGAGATAGTTCACACAAGTCATTACTGAGGGCAAGAAATCATCCGGATTCTCCGTAGACTCAAACGTCTTGCGTACAATTGTCAGTGGAGGATTCAAACTTCGAAAGCCTATTAAGGAGGAAAGACATTCAGAATAAGGTTGTTCCTCTTGAAAACCCACAGTTAATACAACAGACATCTAGCAGCAACAGAAGGAGACCTCTCAAAACCAACTTAATCTGTTCTCTAAAGTCTATTAGACCACGTAGCAAGCTAATACACACCTGAAATTCTCACTGTAGATTAGTTTCCTAAGCTGAATTAAAAAGAAACAAGCTAACACATCTACTGTTACCTGTGTTCTCTGTGTAAAAAAACCTCTTCCAATCACAGTATTTAAGAGTTTCATACACATTTTCTAGGATTCTCAGAAATTACCTATGACTTAGACCTTATTTTTAACTCCAGCTAAAGCTGTTATACTCCTAATTGTCAATCCTGCCCTGCACCATCTCCCCCCAGAAGAGTTCTAAAAACACCTTTTTTTTTTTTTTTTGAAGAAAAGCAACTCTTTCTTATAATTTCAATTTTATGTCCGTTCTTCCACTAGGGAAAAAAACCAAACCAACAAACCCCAAAGAATGTATGTCATGGAACAGATGCATAAATTCTGGTTTTACTTGCAAAGTTTTCAGCTGAGAATATAGTAAAATGTATATTTAATAACAGTCCCTAGGAAAGACAGGAGATTCCTCAGTTTTCCTCACTGCCACTCATCTAAACTCTGAAATTTGAAAAGGGGAGAAATTGAACTTTATCACTATGTCAGTATTGTCTCCCATCTATAAAAAAAAAAGATTATTTTTTCCAGGTAGCAATGCATCATTTTGTCATTGTTGTAACTTCATGCACCTCTAGCCAAGGAATACAGTATCAAGGGGTTTCAGTGTGGATTTCTGAATTACAAACTTTTTTTTTGTTACCTGGCAACAAAATAAACCTTGAGAGAGTCAATTGAGTGACAGATCATGAGATTAACACGAATCTTGAGAATTCTACCTGGAAGTCTACCCAGCCACTTCTGAAACTAGAAGAGTCAAAAAAGTACGAACCTCTAAAATACACAGATCATTTTTTTCCTTTGCTGAAATAATCCACTTATGAAATGCGTTAATAGTGATTTCATAAACAGCAACATGTAATAAGCAAAACCTACCTCCCACAGGCAGTCTGGGGCTACCCGTCACAAACTGAAGAAATAGTCTCTGCTGCTCACTGTCAAAGCTACTGAGAATTTCAAAGAGATACTTCACTGCTCGACTGAAGAGGGGAAAAAAGCAAACTGTTATTATTTTGTTCACAGTTAAAATAATTGCATCAGATTCATATTCAGTGCAGTGTGAATATTTTCCAGTAAATTTCATGTAATATTTTCAGCTTGAGTAACAGTATATCAAAATTACTGAAACAATTAATTTTCTTGTGCCTTTTTATTTAAAAAAAAATCACCCCCATGTTACCTGTCGTGTGTATAACCGTGATCTGGCCTGCAACATTCCATTAAAGTCTTGGCATCCCAAGTGTCCGTTTTACTGCCGCACAAGAGCTGCTCCAACTACAAAACAAAAAGCAAGGAGGGAAGTTTTGCCTTTTAGAACTTGAGGCAGAACGAGTAGTGTCTGTTCTCACTTCTACCCCAGCGTTCTGCACATATTCAGCACGAGGTGCTGAATACACATCTCTGTTCTACGAGACAGTTCCAATTAACCATTTATACTGGAGAACCAAAAACACCTTAGCTTTTTGGAAATCTCACAATTTCAAAACAAGTCTAGGGAAATGGGACAAACAGAATGTTTACATTTGCTTTTTAGAACTCTGAGCTCATCTTTGAAAAAAGAAGTCAATCATTAGACAGAGATGGACCTGTCAGCAGTTTTGTACTAAAATTATCTTGCCTATTCTTCTTATGTGCTGGGGCAAGCAGAGACGACAGACTACAGCCAAAACATTAAAAGCTTCTGCAGGTCCTTCTAGGACACACGAGGAACTGAAAAGTTCTGATCTCAATAAAACCAGGTTTGACATCCCCAGTCGTTCTGTTCATGAGCAGAAGAATTCCTTATAATAGTTTAGGAGTGGTTTGTGAAACAGTTCAAACTGGCTGGAAAGCCATCAGCAACAGAACACAAGATCACACATACAGCTCCTAGTAAGGAAGCTACATCTGACATCTCACGCTACTCCCATGGCTTCATTTTGACCAACCATATTAGTAGTTTGGAAATTTTAGAATATGGACTCTGGAGTCTATTGCTAAGCAGAAGCAAGCATCAAACCACGCCAAGCAACAAGACAGGAGAACAACATCACGTATACCACAAAAATCGAGAATTTGGTTAAAACACTGGGTAAAACTAGAATAATCTGCTATTTTTACTAGCTTTAAATTTGTTGCAAGACAATGTGGTGGTGCTCTTTGGAAGTAGTACCAAGAGAGGGATGAATAAGAATCACTGTAAGCAGTTAGAGATCTCAGCTTGAAGAGACTCTTACACTGCAAAGCACCCAAACCGAAGAGTAACGCAAAGGCTTGTCCAGCACACTGCTTCAGACCATCCTTAGCATTTCTTCGTGACACTAAAGGTGTAAGTTTATGAAGGTAAACAAACCCTTCAAAGTACAGTCTTCAAACACACTCCCTAAAGGCAGAGTAATAAAACAGTCTTCTCCTAGTCCAGACAACTGTAATTGTGCTTTCATTCAATCCACTCAAGAGTGCAAGAATTTTAAAAGGAAATTGATATGGTGGGTGGTGAGAACAAGGCAAAACAACTACCCTTATTCTTTACTCCATCTGAACCTCTTCCTATTATTTAATAGAACATCCAGGCAACATCCACATCTACAGTTAAGAGGTACCGCAATAAAGCGACTGTAATAAAGTACCCACAACAATACAGAGAGCCTGCACTCTCTTAATTTAAGCACTATTCTCAGAAAAGCTGGATACGCTCAATTTTAAAGAAAATGGAGCTGTTAATAAAAGCATCAAATAAATGACCACTGAACATAGAAATCTTTAACATTTAAGCATGCAGTTTAAGGAAGAACAAGTTTTATTAATATGCATCAGAAAGTTAAAGTAACCAGACTGTATCACAACCGCTCTGCATCCATCTAGGTTCAGACTGTCCACATGTGTAGATATAAGGTTATAAAAGCATCAGTAAAAATAGTTTACCAACCTCCTCAGGATAGAAGTACTGAAGATGACTGAGGGGAAAGACCGATTCAAATCCATCTCTGAAGGAGTCAAACTGTCTGGCAACACCTTCATTTAGTGCCCAGAATATAACCAACTGCAGGGAAGAAAAATAAAGAAGTCATTTGAACAAAGCAGTGTGGTATGATCACTACCGGACAACAGACCACACTGCCCACGCTATCGGAGCCCAGCCACCTGCTCACTGGGGTTGTGGCAGGGTTTGAACTTTGATTCACAGGAACTGCTCTACAACATGGTCTCATTCTGCCTTAAATCACAAACTCATGCTGCTGCATGGTAGCAAGTGCAGTGCTGCTGCAATCCAACAGACAAAATTCATGGGGTTTTTTCTTTCTAACTTTCTCATGAGGTCTTGTCATTACACAACCCCATATTTGGAATATCCTAAGCGTGCCACTCATGCAGAGCCTGAAGAACTTATTTGCCTTTACTTTTGATAAAACAAAGTTAAACACGTGGAATTTAGAATAGCTGGTTAAACTGCTTCTGCTTAACAAAATGTTTTTATACAAATCTAAACATTTAATAGATGTTTTCAGATGCCTAACCTATGTCTTCTCTCTGTTCACTGACATCCATTTAAAATTTAGTAACTGAAACAGAAATCCTTAGGTCAGTACTGTATTAGTTTCCCTCATGGAAACAGTTGTGCCTATTTACTAATATATAGTTACAAAAAATAACTCCAGGCTTTTAAGTAGCTTTATACTGTAAAAATACATGAGGGAAAAAAAGAAGTAACTTCATGTTACTGAGATTTGGTACGGATTGTAAGACAAAAAGACAGTAAGTCAGCAGTCTAGGCTTTCTGCGTGTGCTTTTTGTTTGTACCCTTCTTGGAACTGGTGAGGGTAAGAAGTGGACAGCACGTACTGAAACAGACACTGAGGGAGAAAGGGATATGAAACAAGACCAAATTTCTTTTAAAGTCCCCTGTAGCTACTATTTCTCCACTGAATTAATAAAGTATATTATACATGGCAGATTGCATGCCAAGTTGAGATTCTTTTGCCAGTTAGTGCTACTGATGATTACACTTGCCTTGGCCACCCTCAACTGCAGCAGCAAGCGAAGGCAGGTTGTAAATGAGGTGACATTCACACCCAGCTACTAGTTTTCAAATACGTTAGAAGTTCAGATCAGGAATGCTGAGAAGAGCTTTGAAAGAAGACAGACATCTGAATACCATCACTGATACTGCTGGACTCCTAAGAAAACATTTAACTATGTCCCTGTAAGAGTTAATTCGCTCCAGAAAGCTCTCCGATATGAAAGCTGCTATGATGCTTTCCTACAAAGCACTCAGCCACTGAATTTCAGGTAAGACACATCCCATTTTAGAATAAGCCAGTTGGTCGCTTTCTTTATAGTACAGAGGAGAAGGAGGGGAAGGAGGGAGAAAGGGGAAGGCAAGTCTTTCGCTATACTGGTAGCTGAAATAGTTCTACTTCCTGATAGAGGCAGCTCCTGTGGGAACTGTCCCCAGGAAGAAAAACAGGAGGCAGAGGGCAGAACAACATGATTGCAGGAAAGGCGTGAAGAGTAGCAACAGGGTACTCCAGCTTTATCAACTCCTTTTAATTATAATCCACACTCAAATTTTTCATGAAAATGACATTTTCAAGAGCAGTGCAGCTGACCCACAGGGAGTTGTACAGGCAAGCTGGTAAATTAAATATACTTTTTCTAAATTGCAATTCATCATACTTGTGATACTGAGGACAATAATTTTCTCTCTTGAAATCTTTTCAATTTCCGTGACATCAAGCCTGTAATGCTAATCACTGGGATGTAGTTTAAAGTCTCCTCTATACGTCAGAAATATAAAGACAAGGATAAAAAACAACCTTCATGACCTTTAAAGAAAGTAGACCAAAAAGCTTTTTTGAAAGAAGCAGAAAGTCAGCTTCCAGTAGTGATCTGCTTTTCCTTTACAGCACCAGAGGCCTGCAATAGGACAACTACTGAATGTATGAGGTGGCTGCAAGCCTTTCTCAGCAAATCAGGTACCCAACACATGTTACTTAAACAAAAAACCCAACTGACCGCAAACTGTATGAAAATCAGACCTGAAAGCAACCTTGCTCAGCCTTCCTCAGAAAATAGACTGCAAATGTTTCTAACAAACTATGGTTGTTGACACTGCCCATCTGTAAGTCTGCAAACAGCTTTATATCCAAATACGTTTAATTTTCTATGTGATACTTGACTAGTAGAATTTGCTTTCAGCAAATTAAGATATAAGAACTGGTATGTGCACAACAGCTTGAACCTGGAACACGAACAGCAACTGCTCAATACTCAGCTGTAATTATTATATGGAGTAAGTTCGACAAGGTTCTCGGTTGTTACGTAGGAGTTTGTGCGTCCCCCTTACTGAACCATTTCTACCAAAACATCAGATGTGTTTCTTATCAGTGCTTGAAAAAAATTTTAACAGTCCTCAGAGTATAACTGGCAGCAGAATAACCTGTCAGAAAACGCACTCTCTCAGAATTATAATAATGGCTTTTTCATGATGCAATCAATCTTTCTTACCTCTACCCCACTCATGACTTCATGTGATAATATTGCTGCCTTCCTTCCTTTCCCCATCTCTTTTCTAGGTTGTTAAAGGGAACATTAAAAACACTTTCTCATGCAGAGTCTCCTACCATTGCTGAACAGAATGACCATTTTGTTTTTCTTGGGTTTATGTATATGAATAAATATGCAGGTGTACTGTCCACTTATTATGGTACTGTTCTGTTGTCTATCCCTTAGCTTTTTTTTAATGACTTGTAGGTTTTATTTGTGTGCGTGTGTGTTGTGGTTTTTTTTAAAAAGAAACACTACTGTTCTAATTTTGACTCACAACTGAGCTTACCTTTTCTTAAGTCTGACTCCAAATAATTTCACTCCTATTACAGCACTTAGCAACCTGCTACCCACACTTCAGTGGGCTTTGAAATCACTATTGCAAAAAAATTCATTGTCATACCCAGATACAGGAACTTGTTAAAAGATTCTGAAAGCCTGCAGCCTCAAGTTGCTCAAGTTACTCCACTTACTACAACACTTTTTATCCAAACAAAAATACTTCTAATAACTTCATTATATATAAACTACATTCTTTTGTACTATAAAACTTTCAAGTTGGGTGCGCTGACTGGGATTCAAATGGTTTTTCTGTAGTAATAAACTGGTGCAGAAGAGAAACAGTCAGTAAGAAAATTATTGCTTGCTGGGAGCAAGGCATAGAAGAAGAAAGAAAGTTTTAATCCTAAGCTTTGCTTTTACGTACTCTGAGGTACTCCTCTAAATTGTGGATGGTGACTGGTGTATCTTTTCCCCCTTTTTTCAGTTCTATATTAGGAAACCCAGGAAGTGTGAAGTCCAGCCCTAAATCTTCAACTGAGCAGCCATTCATAGTCAGGGCCTCCAATGCATACTGTAGACTTTCTTTGGTCTAAAACAAAAAAAACCAAAACCAAAACAAAACAAAAAAAAATCAGTAGAGAAAACCAGTGAGAAAAATACATTGTCATTAACATGTCCAAAAGTTATATCTTCTAAAGCAGTTTTGTTTAAGTGATCATTTCTATAAGAATATTACTATTAATACTGTTACAGTAATCCTTGATTTCCTTCTGTATTTTTCATCCTTAACTGTAAACCAAGACAAAGCAAACTTTCTTAATGGATAAACTTGAAAAATCACAGCAGTACACTTTTTCCTACCAATTTTAGAATTACTTTAACTTCTTGCACATTTATTCGAGAAACACTACTGCAAGAGAAGATGTGTAATATGCTAAAGCTCCTTCCATTCTTAGGGTTACTTTCCCACCTGTGTTTTATCCTGTTCAAGTCTTTTCTTTTGTCTTACAATATCTTCAAGGTGATATATTGATTTGGCGACTACTGGATCAATACTGAACAAGTCATGTGATGTCAAGGAAGTTTCCTGTCGTAGCATCCATTTATAAAAAGGAAGTCCAAGAGGAAGGTCCACCTGGAAATCAAAACGTTTAGTATTGAACTGTCTTCCAAAATTGTATCTTTTGCTATTTTATTGCTTGACTAGATCTAGAACACTATTTACCAAGTCATAGTTCTGGCACATGCAAAAACACTGAGTGGTTTTACCTGAGAAATCTTCAGTCAAGAAAACACACCTGACTGCCTAGTACGTACAGATTTGAGCTATCAACAAACCAGCAGCTGGTAAAATAAGAAGGCCAAAATGATTCTGAAAGAAGACTGGAGAGAGACTGCAACACATGGCAGGCAACAGCTTTTCCTTTCATCACTATGGTCTCAAAAGCTACTGTAAAGACCTTCAACATATGCTGCCCGTTACCCTCCTGAAAAGTTCAATCATATCCTTCTTCCCCCTGCCCAAACTGTTACAGTTGAAAATAATTCCATGCAACTCAGTGCTATTTGTACCACAACAGACAGAACCACAAATTCCACTTATTTAACCCTTCAGAACTGGATTTTCCATTTTCTCCTCACCAGTCTAAAATCCATGATTGCCTTGGCCATCAATTTTCCCAAAAAGCGGAACTTCATTTTAACTTTTGCAATGTGAGCTGGCTTGGCTGTTCTACCAAAAGGAAGTGCAAAAAGGCCTTGAAGGTTATGGATGTACTTGGTACCTTCCTGGCTTCCTGTTAAGGAAGAAAAAAGAAAAAAAAAATCAATATGTACGCTGCGAGATTCATTCCAGATTCAAGTTTTAAAGCAGCTCTCAGATAACCATAAGCTTCCTATATTAAAAAAAAAAACCAACCCCACACAGACAATACGCCTTATGATAGCATGAAGTTATCTGACCACAAACTGAGGTGCTCTTTCAATCAAAGCTATTCACATAAAGTCAACTTAGAATCAATTCAGCATTGGATCAATATCAATGGTTTAGGTAAGAAAACATTTACCTTTTGGATTGGCTAAAGTCACTTCTTCTCCCCTCCAAAGGCCTAAGTCTGCTCTCTGTAGTTCCTGAGATACAAGTGCATAGAACTCTAGCGTGGGGCCTAGGCCTGTGCCAACCTTCAGGAGGAGGGAGGGTGCGGAGAGAGGAGGGGGAAGGAGATAGATATGAGTCCATTAGGTCAATTTGAATATCAAATTCTTTACTTAGTCTGAGAAATATAGTGCATTATTGGCTATAAAGATAACCGCATTGCAGAAAACATCCAGAGAATCTAATTAGGCCAATATTTACAGCACAACTGAGACAGCTTGGAAAGACCACATCTCAGAGGAATAGTGGAATAAAAGTATTAAACACCTAATGAACATAGAGGAAATGCATGCAGCTGTCTCTTTAACTAGGAAAAAAAAAAAAAACAAAAACCCAAAACCTATGTGCTCTGCAGAGTAAGACTGATTATTAAATTTAGTAAAGAGTTTCTTGTAGCAACTAAAAATCACCACGAAGTGGATTAGAGTTAATTAATAGATACAATTTTGTGGCACCAGCAATGGCAAGGACCAAGAGTCAGACCAAGTCATTCTAGGAAACTTGTAGTTTTTTGTACCAATCTTCAGTAAGAAGGGGTTAATTAGACTGCATTGGTATTACTTACTTCATTCTCATACTGGATTTCCAACATGGCTCTTGAACTGCCTAGATCCTGCATCACAGATTCTGCCTGTTTCAACAGCTCATCTCTGTTCACAGTGCGCTATGTATTAGAAGAGGTGAAATTATGTCTGTAAGTCCCAGCTCCCCAGGCAGTTACAACAGGAAAAAAATTAGTCATTCAAGTTTTTCCACCCCATGCTAATAGTTCCCCAGTTCAGTAATTTGTAAGCATATACTTTGATAAAATAATTCTTGCTTCTATATGAAAACTGACTGAAATGTTTGACAAAATGAAAAACTAATGCCTCACAGGTGTATCAGCATAACTAATAGGTACTACTCATGCCAAGAATCTGGCAGTAAGATTACAACATAACAGAAGTGTTGCCATCCAATATTACATCCCTCAAACTAATATGTGGACAAGAAAACACAGAATAAAGGCGTCAAAATCCAGCAACCTAAAGGAACAGTCTTACACCCTGCTCTCAGGGATTCTTTAGTAAGGAAAGTGGCAGGTTTCAAAAAGCAGAACACATGCACGCAACCAAAAAAAAAAAAGGAAATATCGCTAGTGCAACCTAAAACCTAAAGTTTATTCTTGGAGTACAGTTTCAGGAAATACGTAGCGACTCCAAAATTAAGCAGGGTAGAATACTCTAGGCCCTCCTGCCACCTAGTGGCAGACACCTAGAAGATATCGTGCTTTCTACTCGGGAGCTTTTAAATGAACAGAAACAAACTTCCCTCTCATCTACATAGTACTAAACCCTGAAGTTTTACAAATAAATCTTGCTCACAGTGACATTCTTAGAAGACAATATAAAAATAAACGGATCACTCATTCCATTTTTAAACAAGATATACCTACTTTTTTCCTGTCAAGTCGCGGTGCCACTCTGCTATCCTGAGAATCTGATTGATTGATTTCTGGATTAGTATCCAGCAGTCTTTGCATGGCTCGATCACGATCAAAGGCAGTTACATAAAACAGCATTTGACGGGTATCAAATGGAAAGAAAAATGGGCTGTAAAGAGCATTAGATTAGTTAGCTGGAGTCCAACTACCATCTATGACTGTAGCTTAGTTTAAAATACAATAGAAATGCAGTATGCCTGAAATTCGTGCCTTATTGAAAACCATGGTGAAAGTGGCCTCCAAAGGAAGCTTTCCAGAGCACACTTTAGTTGCCATTACAGTACTTATGAGCAAGAATCTAGAAATGGAATCTAGTATAAGAATGAACCACCAAAAAAATCCAGAAGTTTCTAACTTTTGCAGAAGAATAACTCAATATTTTAATGCCTTAGCTATCTGAAGTTTTAAAATCAGAAAATAAATACTCTTTTACTTGTTCACAGCTGCTTTACAATTAGTAAATCTAGTTGAGATTAGAGATCTTAAGAAATTTGTTCAAGCTCCCATATTTGGGGGGGGGGGGGGGGGGGGGGACAACGAACCGGGGCANNGGGGGACACAGACACGGGACGACTTGAAACCCTGCCTACAGCAGCACCAGCATTCTACCTTCCACTATTTTCAAAAAACGCTTCAAATAATCTTCGAAAGATTACCAGAGAAACTTACTATTTTAATTTCAGTTCTACTAGTCTCAAAGGCATGTGCACATAAATGTCAGAGAACTACAATGTCGAAGTGAAAAAACAGTTTTATGGAACAAACACTGCTATAGATGTTATGTGTAAGAACATACATTTATACTCATCACTTGTTATCTGGAATGTTTATGAAGAAATTTAGAGATCTTATTTTAAAAATTAAAACCCAAATAGTTTTTCTAGAGTACATATTTCCAGTCATTTTTCACCAATATCACTTCAATTAACATGACCATGACCTTCTTGAAATAAAGAGAAATCAGTTGTTTGAAAAATCCAAGTGCAAGAGTTTTACAGCTTACACTTTGTGTCAAGATACGACAAAGTACTGAGTACAGCTTTATAAAAAATATTTCTAATATTTTATCAGATACTACAAAAACATTTTCCTATGTATTATATCAAATATGGTAAGATAAATGTGGTAGTGTGATCAAAATGTCATTAAGCAGTTAACAGGATAAAAAGATACCTGAACAATCAAGCGCAGTTATTTCAACATGAAAAACTTCAAATTGCTCAGAAACTCCCAAAAAGCAGCCCAAACTTTGCAGCTAGGTCTATCCTTCCATATTTGGTTTAAACCATGCAACAGAAATGTAAAAGTTCACCCAAGTGTCACTACAGAACTTAGCAAGTCTCCTGTGATTACATTTAACTCTCCCCCAGCACCTTGTAATGTAAGATCCACCTGGGCTGCCCAGCCAGTGGGCCAACTGACCTCGAATTAGAAATACTATACGGTAAGTCATTCATACCATGTTTTTCCAAGTTCTGTCAGCCAAGTTGGTATGTTTCCTGTCATAATTACCAAAGGATCCTGAAGCTGCCTGTTTGCTTTTGCTGTCAGTTTACTGTTGATAAACTCTGAGGTTGGAATTATCTCCTTGCAGATTGCATTCTGTGTTAAATAAGAACAGTGTACTTCTAGTTAAAGAAATGCTGGAAGAAATATCACGCCTTTATTAAGAGGAGTTTTTCTGCTTCTAATTAGCTTATGACAAGAAAAAGACAAAAGATTTAACTGTCACTTTGTTCCCACATAATCTAAACCATGAAAGAAACACTGCGTAGATTTTTACTACTCATTCTTTTCAGGAGTAATGTTTTTTGAAATACAAAAATAGTGCTTTTTGAACTTCAGGAAGGAAAGAAAGCATGAAAAGTGTGTTTAACACACAACAGAAGGAATATTGACTGTAACAATTTATAGCCTTTATCTTATCTGAAGTTAGAGACATAGGTAGGGGGAAAAAAACAGTATTATTCTGTCTTGGTCAGGAGGCAGTAGACAGAGGAAGAAGGCTGTTCTAAGGTGTTTCAGAACAGAGTTGTCAGTATGAAAGTGATTTAAAAAGTTCTCTACTCACATCATACAAGTAATACCAGTATCGACTGATAGCATGTAAAACTCTCAAGAGAAGAATAACATCTAATGATGGATCTTCAAACGTTATGTTTTCAGGTGGAGTAGATATGAGGTAAACTTCTAGAGGATTTAATACCGAAGGGCATACACCATCTATCAGGAAAAAGTAATACATCAAAGCAAATCAATTTGAAGTCTTTCCAGGATTTACTTATTAGGAGTCTAGGTAGTATTAGTCACGACATTTACTTCGCTACAGCGCTTGAGTTAAACAATTCAGTATCTTTAGTATTAACACCACATCAATATATGCTTACTACTCTTGCTTTAAAAGAAACACTAAGGTGTCATCTTCCCCAGCCTCTCAGAAATTTCACAAATCTAATACATTTGCAAGGCAACACACTCACCATGCCACAATTCATCATGCTTTTTAGAATTTCTAGGGGAGGTTTTTGTGGGAGCAGTTTGTGCTCTTCCTCTTTTACCACCAACACAGTCCTTACTACCATCTTCATCCTCTCGCACAGGTTTGTACCTAAAAAGTTATTAAAAGTTAAAAACATGTTTGTGAAATACTAACTTACACAGAAACAAAATCAGTTATAAAAGTATTAGTTCTTTGATTACCAGAATTTTACTTGAATGACAGTTAAAAGCAGAAAGACAAGAACAATGCATTTGGATATGATCCAGCCTTTGAAGCTAGGCATCAGAAGCAAAGTATGTCATGAGAGAGAAAAAATGGGGACCCTCCGGCTCCATGAACTGGAAGAAGAGAAGCAGAAGGTATAGACAAAAAAAACAAGGTTTGTTGGTTTTGTTTTTTTTTTGTCGTCGCTTTTGCATAACATATTTAAATATTAGAAAAAGACACACTGAACATTAAGATGTTTGGCACAGACACAGGCCAACACTGCTCCTTGCAAACTATGGCCCAAGAGTACACATGGCACAGCAATCAACTACCAAAACCAGCTTGAAGTCAATCATTATTTTTTGACTGCAGATATATTCTCTATTGTTTGTGGTGAGCTGTCTAACATTAAGAACAATATCCCTCAACGTAGTAGGTGTCATTTAAGATTGTCCACTTCTTGTTCAGCTTTGTTGATGAGCTAGGAAGAATGTCAGTAGCTAGCAATGAATTCTTACCAAGATTTAAATATCTCAAGCACATCAGGAAATGTCACAGTTTTGGAGGCAGGAAAGGAGGGAAGAAAAGGAAGGAGCAGCAGCTATACTCCAATTTTCTGTATGTATATACATCTAGGAAATTGTACAAGTTGTCCCCTGATTTCTCTAACCAACTTACCAAATTGTATGTGTTTTTGTCCAAATCCCAGCTCTTCCTAATGGGTTGCTTTCATCATCTGTAGATTCCCTCTCCTCCTCAGCTTGCAAACTGTACTGCCTAACTGCTTGATACACAGTCATATTATATGGCAGTAAGTGATCTCCAATGTAAAATTGCAGTCTATGTCTCACATTCCCTGAATTTAAGAATTGAGCAGCCTGAACAAAATAAAACCACACACAAGTTAGGAAACTTGTTGCTAGCTTCTTAAGACTCTCCCCACAGTTCCCTCCTCATCCACCCAGAGCAGAAGCTTACCAAAGATTCATCTATTTCTTCATCTGACCCATCATCATCACTATCCTCATCATCTTCTCTAACTCTTCCATAGCCTGAGGCAAGACAGGAGAAAAATATTCTCATTTGTTTTTACACGAAACGTAGCAATGCATTTGTACTCTATTATGAACTCCACCGTTTAAACCAGTTCCAAAATACATCAGTTTAAAAAAAAAGTAAAATTCAGAAACATTAGAACAAATTTCAGTATTGACATCTGTCATCAAGAGAGCCAGGTTACAGCCAGTCTGACACTCTGCTAGACTTTGCTTCTATTAGTACTTAGACTGAACTGTTTACAACAGGAAAAAGTTTGCCCCAGAAAAGAGAAGGTTCTCTCAGCCTTGATCTCCTCCCCTGTGAGCCAGATACATTTATAGGTACCTCCCTTTTTCCTTCAGTATAATCCTCACAGGTTTTTACGGACTCTGCATTACTCACAGCATTGGCTACCCCAAGAAGCAAAACACATGTGATTGTATCATATATATACCTCTAACTACAAGGTATCTTTCAATGGCTTGTACCAAAGCCAGAGGATCAATCTTCACAGGTCCACCTTTCCACTGTTTCACATTAGCACAGTCTGGGTGTCTTTGCAGTTGGCATTTTAATTGATGTGTATTGAAGAATTTTAAAGCTTGGGATCCTCTGTTAAGAGAAAAACTCAAAATAATTTGTGAAAAAAAGTTGCTACACAAAGAATCTAATAACCATAATTGCACTAAAAAATGCATTAAAATACACTTATACATGCATTTACACATTCACTTGTTCAGAGTGCTACTTCTCAGTCTATTTCTCTAAAAATAAGCTATTAAGATTTGGATAAACAGGTAAAAACAACTCTTCTAGAAGAACAGATTTTGTCATACTTCAATTCTGCTGATTTCCAATGGAAGCTACTCGGATTAAGAGAAAGTCCAGTCTGAGATCTGATTACAATATGGCCTATACTGACCACCTTTAAGGTCTGAAGTTGTTCAGTAGTCAGCTAATGCCAAAGGAGATTTAGAGCACTGTTTACCTGCAGTGCAATAAAGATCAGAATCAGGGTGGAAAACGCAAATATCCATTCATATGCTTTTTAAGAAGGCCATAGACAACCTGAAAGCTCCTTTGTTTTTTCTTGCCAAGTGTAGTCTATGTATGTGCTCCACCTCACCAAGCTATCAATACTCAAGCTAGCTGCTTTTAGACACAAATCTCTTCGCTGAGGTTGCTTCTATTTCCAGGTGCTAGTGAAAGACTACCAAATCTTAATGCCTCAGAATCCTCATTGACATAATCCCCAGTAAGAGAATGAGTCAAACAATGCAGCAGTAGCCTGATTTTCCATGTTTAATTTTCTATCAAAAATAAGAGCAGAACTTCGCTGCCACAATCAACAGTTTTGTAACTTCTGTAGTTACCTAAATTCTTAGGGACAGAGCGTATGAGGAAGCGTAAGATTATGGAGCACATACTTTTTACAAATGTCAGTGTCAAGACAATTAATTCCTTCAAGTACTAGAAATCTGTGTATTGCTTCATTCCCATGAATTTTAACAGTTTCACATTAAAATCCAGTATTTGCCTTATATAAGTTAGAGTAATGCTATAGTGTGAGGCTCTAATGCATCTACTGTAACCGATCTGTGACAATGACAACACTCCCTCCCTCACCCCCCAAAATAATTAAAAAAAAAATTAAAAAAAATTGAGACTATCTTACTACCTGAGAGACAGACAACTTTGGAATTTCAAACTTGAAAGAATAATTTTTTAAAAATCATTTTCAATGTTCCTCCCTTCCTAACTTCCATATAGTCACAAGAATATGTCGATAACCAAACCAAGCTTTTAGCCAGCACCACAAAATACTTTCAAAACTTATGTGCAATTTATACTGAAATAGACCTAACCACTCTAGACTGAGTGAAAAAAACAGTATTTGTTTGTTAAAGTACAGAAAAGAAATCGTAGAAATACATCTTCACTCACATTTGTTACACAATGCAAATAAGTTGGATTCCAAACTTAATCTGTTTTAAGCCACTGAGTAGGTCTACAGTTATTTTAAACCATGCTGACAGCCAACAATTACCACTCAATCCATTATCACCCTAGAGAACAGAAGCTAAGTAACAAAGTTTAGTGCTGTAATACAAATGCCCAGCAGTTCAATTACTGCACTGAAAAATATCAGCATCTCAGCAATAAACAAATTATTTCTTCCTAGTGTTTGTTATATAGGGACCAAGAAAATATTTGAATTTCTAAAGCTTAAATTTAGAGATTGCATTTAAAATAAACACATCCAGCCTTAATCTCAGCGAGACCAGTTTCAAGATGGTAATCAAATATTTGGTTAAATATTCAATCTTCCACTAAACAAAAAAGTTAACTGTGTGATTGCTTTTGCCTTTAACAGGGTCAGAAGTTTGTACTACCTCATGGCACTTTTAGCATTAAAGAATGTTTTGGAAAATGAAAGCTTTCAACAAAAGTGTTACCTGAGCATTAATCCTTACCTGCTCCCTGTTCCATTTCCACTTGGGAAGTCATGCACTTTGACAGGAAACTGTTCCATCTGACTGAGGCAATTGTTCATTTTATGGACTAACGCCAACAAAGGTGCATTTTCTAATGGCTCTAATCTTCCAAGGGGCTCTTCTCCAGGAAGCTAGAATATATTCCACTAAGTTACATGTTTGAATTAATCCATTTAAAATAATTTATATTGTTTAAGAAAAAAAACACCACAAAACCATCCATAAACGAAATACAAAAACCAGAAATTAAGAATCACTGCTCTAAGTAACAGCAGTATCAGGATGACACATAAGTTTATGAAAAAACTGTTTCAGAGAACGCTGCTTTTCTTTCCTGTTTTCAATCAAACAGCCTTACAGATTTTAAGCGTTCACCCTTAAGCAGGAGCAGTCAGCTTAACGGAAGCTGTAATTATCTACATTCCCTTCTTCCACTTCAAATTTCTTCCTTTAAAAACAGGACCATCTAGTTTCTTGCAGTATTTCAGACAAAAGAGAGCAAGAGAAGATTACTGTTCAAAAATCTTTCCATACCAACTTCTTAAGTCAGGAATAACTTCAAAGTTGTTCAAGACTGGGACAATTTTTTTCCACTGTTTTTTATTTTCTGTAGTTGTAGTCCATTCTAAAAACTTTATGACTTGTAAAAAACACATGAAATACAACCATGTGGAAGTGGTAGCACTACACATTTTAGGCATAAACAAAACATTCTTTCTGTACTCCATCTTTACATTAAGGTCACTGCTGAACCTCTCGGATAGTCAGATAAGTACTATCTGAGAGACAGACAACCGCGAGTGACAAAACAGTAACAAGAAAACTTACTGGAGAAGAAAAAAATACATGAAGAAATCTTTTCAATCTGATATCCCTGCTTACAGCATCTTTCTCACTTTTAGATGTCAAGTAAAGCAGCAGTTGTTTAACAAATCCACTATGCTGGATTTCAAATGAGGAGACGTCAGACTCCGAGACAATGCTACGGATTTCTACAAGGCACTCTGTTCCACCATCCACCTGGAAAATAAGATGACAGTACCTTACTACCCAGATATTAAGGGTTTAATAAATACTACTTTTCCTCCTACTGCATGAAACAGCCATAAAGGGAGGGGAAAGAAGGAAAGTCTGGAGTTTGTAGTAACTCAATACAACAAGTGACAGAGCCAATAAAACTGATAAGCAATTTCTCTATTCAAGAAGAGACGTTACAGGCAACTTCCACATTTCTACATTTCCCTCGCTCTAATAGAAATTGGAAGGTCCCATTTCTGCCTCACGCAACAGAGACAAGCTCCTAACAGAAGCGTGGATTATTTTTTGAAAAACAAAAACCCTCAGATTGGCATATATTTTATATGACATCTGTGTGGGAGAGAGGAGGAAATTTTTCATATTTTAATGATTGCTTAGATCAAAGCACAAAAGTTAAAACAATTGTTTAGTTACTTTAGAAGTTACAGGTTTAGACCATCTATAAAGGACCACAACTGTCTGAGAAGCAAGGGTCAATTTCTTGAGATAGTAGCAGATCTGGCCCAATCTGTATTTCTTCCATGCTTCCAAAAAAAATGCTACTTCCCTCCTGTCTTTCTCCCAACCCCCAAAGTTCTTATTACAAACTGTGTTCTTCTTTAGGTATAAAGTCAATCCCTAACACTTAACTGTAGAATTTTAAAATTTGAAATAAAATGCTATGACATTGCCAGAAATCAAAAATCTCTTTGTTAATACTAGTCATTCATCACAAGTAATATGTGTCAAAGCTTGTATACTAACTAGAAAAAAAAAAATCCCAAGCAAGCCATTCCAAGTTAGGAAACACTACATCATTTAAGGTGACGAAAACTATCCTTAAACTATTTGCCATGCTGTCTAGAACAGTCAGTTTTTGTCCAGCTTCCTCCTAAATTCTTCTACTGCTTCCACTCCCACCCCAACTCCAAGTGGATCTGCCATTTCTAACCTGGAGGTCGAGTTGTTCAGTTGCAGTGCAAAGTCTCTGTAATACGTTTAGTGCAGGATTGCTTCCATCCATGTTTTCAGAACTAAAATAACGTTCTACAAATTTATGGGCTTGCTCCTTAATCCAGCCCTTAATTTTTTCTCTGTAAAGCAGCACACAAAAGGCATTCAGACACACTTAGCATTTGCATACTCCAATATTACAAGTAACCAGAGCCAGAGTATCATTTTCCCCATGTTTAACAACAGCCACAGACAAAAATCCTTCCCTCTTACTCCAAGCACAGTAGAGGTCTATTCTCTACGGATTGCTTCATGCATTGTTTTTTCCCCAATTCTTCCCCCCACCCCTGCCCCGGATGCTATTTTGAACTCAGCCAAGCACCTCAAAGTCAACACCATATCAGAAGTATTTTGATTTTTTGTGTGTGTACCTGTTATTGGAAATGGTATCCTTGGAAGCAGCCCTTGCAAGACCACTTACTCCTGCTGTTCGTGCTGGTTCAATATTATTACTGTTGGACTGTGTGCTTAATCTTCCCCAGGTTTTGGGATTTAAACTTGCCAAGAAGGAAGATTTAGGAGATTGAGTAGTTGTAGGGCTTTTAGCTGGAGGAAGTGAAGACAAAATTCAAGATAATCAACAGTTTCATTATGTCCTAGGCTCCTGAAAGTGCTATAAAGCTTACTTCCAAATTTAAAAGGAAATATATAATCACATTTTAAGAATTATTTACCTTGATTGTCTACTTTATCATCATCTCTTGGAGGAGAGTATTTCGGTCTCCTTGGCCCTCGTTTTGGCAGTCTTTTTCTCTTTAGAACATCACTCAGTCGTCTGTCCAATTTTAAAAATAAAGTAACATGTTTCCATCCACCACATTCACATGCACACCCACCCCTCAGTTTAGGATGCAAAACCACAAGATACCAGGTATCTGACCTGCCTCCCCCATTACAGCCCAGAACACGTGTTTTCCAACAACTGATGGAGTTTCTACTCAAGACCCTACACTTTTCAAGTTCACATATTTCAACACAGGTTTAAGGTGAGCTTCCTTATTATGCCAATACATTACGATAAACATTTCACCTTTAAAATAAAGACAAATTGTGTAACACTAAAGTCATTCCCTACAAGAGATTAATTCTACAAGCATTCAAAATGGTTACATTCCAACAAAATAACTTAAGGATGAGTCCTTTTTCCTTCAGTTTCTGACAGAAAGGAATTGTGCACCACAGCTATCATTTCTCTGAAAGAATCACTCTGTCCTCAAGAGCTACATGACACTACAGCTGTTGCTCTTGGCATTCTCCAGCCTCTCCCCAAACAGCATGGATTGTTTCCTATCAGTTACAATCTAGCTATCAGGTCACTAGTCTTCTCCCCTCCCACTCCCAAGACATTTCATATAAAGTGAATCAAAGCCATCCATCCATCACTTCACCACCACTCCATTAATTCCTTAGAGGAAAATATCACAGCAAAAAGCAGATGATAACGTAAGCAGCTTATGTCAATCAAGACTTTTTTTATTTTTAATAAAACCAACACACCACAAAACAAAGCAGCCAAAAAGACCACAAACAAAACCCCACAGACTGATTGTTCACAACAAATAGTGCACTTACCCTTGTGGGCTCAGATCCAAAGAATCCTCCCGGCTGTGTTGTAAGCTGGGAGAGCCCAGATCAGCAGCTGCATTACTGGCAGCAGTTGCTGTCCCAGTACTTATTGTTGTAGTGGTACCCAGCGTTCCTGATCCATTAGTGCATACTTTCGGTGGGCTGGTTAGCAAAGCCTCTGACTCTGCTAAGTTTTTCACTTGATGCATCACCCCTTTGCAAAATAAGAAATCTTTGTTTGGTGGGTTGCCTTGGTTGGGGGGGCATGGGGAGGGCGCCTTGGAAGAGGACAGTGGGGACAAAGATCTTTTAAAAGGTAGAAGTCTGTTATTAAAACTTCTGTTTTGACTATGGCAGCATTGGCTCACCCCACCCACCAATACCAAGCTTTCAAAGCTGTTCAGTCCTTTCTTGGAAAGGTTGCTCTACATAGTTTAAAAGAAAAAAAAAAACACCACCAAAACCAAACAACAAAGCAAGGACAGCAGCACAAACAGCAGCTAGAGAGACCCCCAAATCCCCAACAGACTATAACACAGAGCTCCTGCCAAAGATTCATTAGTTTTGTCCAGTAAGACTACACATGTAATTTCAGCAAGTTATGTTCAGCCTAAATAAGTTCACTAGTGCATAAGTAAACCTGTACAAACTTGTTTCAGTTCAGAAAAAACAAGCCTGTCTCCTCCAGAGTCTCGGTCAGCTCCTCCTCAGTCACATGATGGCAGCTTGCATGAATTTGCCTTTATTAGCCAAAAATGGTATTAACTTTTCACGGTTTTGGGTTTTTTTTGGAGGGGGGGGATAGAATGAGGAGTAAAGGATATGAATTCTACACACACACTTTTGAAATACTAAATAAGGAGGTGAAAAGGAAAAAAAACCAAATGAGATTTACCTTCTCTTCTGAAGTAAACACTAAAAATGTCAGGTAACTTCTGCATTAAAATCTCTGCCATCTGCAGGGCTCCAACTACTATCTTAAGGTCTTGACTCGACAACATGGAGGCAATATGACTAAAACAGAGAGTTTATTAGAATCAGGTTTGTCGTTTCATTTTTTCTTGTTGTTTTTACTTTAAAAAATAATAAAATCAACACAGTTCATTTTCTATACATAGCACTGGAGACTGCAAGTAAGCGAATTTAATCATACTTTTGTAAAAGCTATATACGAAAGAACTGAAAGTCTCCTTCCCACGTACATCATTTTTACCATGTTTTAACATGCCATAAAGTAAAAGAGAGTTTTCTTCCTTTAGTTCCCTCTAAAATCATCAGTCTCTTTACATCTTTTCCTCTTCTCCTCGGAGAGAGAGAGGTGGGGGAGAGCATCTGTCCAGCCCAAACCCCAACAGAAGAACATGGTGTTGTGTAGTATTTGCACTGCCTTTGAAAAACCAGCCAGTTTATTTACTAATTGTATCCTTTCATCTAGATCCCTAACTCCATAGTATTATCACATAGAAGAGGTCTCATGAATAGACCTTACCAGTTGAACGCCATGAAAGTCTTACTGTTCATGTTCTATTACCTCAAAAGTCATCTTGCCCTCAGAAAATTTGATAGAAGAGTTTTCGAAATCAGGAAAATAATAATATTAGACATGACTAGTACACACAGCCATACAGGTAATCTAAGTTTCTAGTATAAACACCTAGAGCTGGCACCTACTAGGAAAAAACAAACAAAAAAAACACCTAAAAAATTCCTGAACAGCTGGTATCCCCAACTTTTGGAAAAATAAATACATAAGAATTTTAAAGTACAAGTTTACCTAAAAAAAGATTAAAAAAAAAGTAATCACAAGTTTGAGCTCTAAGCTCTAGGTTAGTATCATTCACAACGGTTAATGAACCCACCTTGAAACAGCATGATTTTTCAGCACATCTTTCAGAAGTTCAGCATCAGCAAAATAAATTATCCTAAGAATTGCTCTAAGGCACTTGTGTCTAACAGCAGGTCCAGCTGAAGAACTATATACTTCATAAAGAACACCAAACAATGTTTTGATAAAGGATTTTGCCAGTTCTGGGTCCTCTTTCATTAGTTGTGCTCGAGCATCGTCCTTCTTCAATTCTGAATGTCCACCTGTAAGAAATGGTGCAACAAATGACTGCATAGTCCTTTGCCTCTCTGATCCAATGATTACTTTTTTGTGTTTTAAAAGCTGAATTAGTTTAGCTCTTTAATTGAAAAGACAGTTTAAGAACCAGAAGTCAAACTGATGGCAAAAATGTAGGTACATAACCTCTTCTTTCAAAGAATCAAATCTTTTTAATTCGCTTTTCCAATTTAATGGATTTTTCTCAGAAGAGTTTACATGCTGAAAAGAATGCATTTCAACAGTTTCAGTTCTGTTATAAAGCTGTCTTGGGCTCATTCATGTAAATCAGAATGGTTTCATATTCCACAGAACCACAAGAAATATATTAGTTAAGTAGTAAATTGTTGTACAGCCCACCATTAAGTCACCATATCTAGAGACACCAGGTGCCTCCTAAGCTTTACTTACTAGTGTTTGTATTGGCTAAAGGGTTTGGTTTTCGCTGAATGGCACGTGCTGTTCCAGTATCCTCATTTATTTGCTGCATAGAGTTAAAATCAATAGTGTAGACACGCCCAAGCGTAGACAGGCTTATCTCATCCTCACCAACCTGATGAGCTGCCTAAAAACAAGGAAGAACTTAAAGTTAAGAACACCTTAAAAATTAAGGAGCTATACGAAAGGTGATGAGAGGGGCAACACAGTAGGAAAAACAAAGACTGACAGAAGTAGAGTAAGATTGGCGATCAAGCAGTTCACCCATTACTGAACGTCAAAACAGTGCAAGATGACAGAGATTTGAGGAAACCCATCTTCAAACAGAAAGAACAAGGCTGGTATTTTCGAAGTCATAAAGCAACCAGTATACTCCCTATACAACCCGATGTGCATTTCAAAAATGTTACTACACAAACATGTGGAATTACTACCTCTATTATTCGGCTATCAATCCTGTTATAGGGATGCCAGAGGCC
The DNA here is from genome assembly GCA_013400375.1 of Thinocorus orbignyianus. Taxonomy (NCBI): domain Eukaryota; kingdom Metazoa; phylum Chordata; class Aves; order Ciconiiformes; family Thinocoridae; genus Thinocorus; species Thinocorus orbignyianus. The sequence continues at coordinate 77,844 of VXBW01006455.1, forward strand.
TCTGTCATCTCGCCACTGCCATATCGCACCATCTGTATTTTGAGCATTTCCTTTCTTTAGCATAGTATCAACAGCAAAGATCCCCTCTTTTGGCAGGCAGGGCATCAGTTCACTGTAAAAAGCATTAAAACAGTATTTTACTAGAAGCTGCAAATGGTTTGCCTTTATTTTAGAGAAGTTACGCATTTTAACATACCAACCAGACCCCAATTTAGGGCTCCACAACTTACCAGATAAGAGATGTAAGCTCATAAAGTTCTTGAGGACTTCGTGGAACAAGGTCAATTTGTTCTTGACAGCCCCCATTTGAGGCTCCACAAAGGAGGAAGTGAAGTGTTTCTGCAATATCTATAAAATTATTATTTATGAGATTGTCTGTATCAGAGTACGGACTCCATTTTGTGTTAGACACTACACAGAAGAGACAGTCACTGCCCTAAGCAAACAGACATTAAACAGCAAGTCATCTTTTCAAATGTTGTAAGAAATATGTTTGTTCCCAGGTCCAGGGTTTGTGGGTTTTTTTTGATTTTGTTTGTTTGGGGGGGTGGGAGGATGTTGGTTTTCCTCCTTGGACATCTAGGGAGGAAATAATCACTCAATATACAGGGCACAGAAGAAAACAGGGGAACAAACAGTACAGCTGAAGTAACAAGTCAAAAACTTACAAGATAAAAAGAAAACAAGTGAGAACTACGACACCTACACAACTGTTACTTTTCTTTATGGTCTCCCTTAGATTGAGCCTTTAAAGCACATTTTCCCCACCTGGTAAAGACTATCAAAAGAATTATTCAGTCTGTGTTGAAATGAGATTAACTTGTGCAGCTTAAAATCAGAAAAACACTCGAGTGACAACAGCTGGAGATAGGGAAAAAAACCCCAACTTTCAAAAAGATTAACACGCATGGTACCCCAAGGGAAGTATAGTCAGAGAGAGAAACGTAAGAGACACAGTATTTGTATAACAAAATACAGAGTTCCATATTGACCATAGGCATTTACTTAAATAGTTCTCCCAAAAAACGAAAGAGCCAAAACTCACTTTGCTTCATAAGTTGGACTGCAAGTGTAGGACAATTGGAGCACATTAAAGAAAACATGCGAACCACCATGATGAACATTCCTGAGCTCAGGATAGGAGGCGTCACTACCAAGAGTTGCTGGATATTTGTTAACAAGTCCTTGGAAGCAACCTGCTGGAGCAAGTTCTTCAGGAGGGAATGGAAAAGTTAAAAAAAGTTAGTCTGACTTCAAAGGGTAAGCCATTAGGAGAAACAGAGGGAGGGAAGAATGAAACAGAAATTCACACCCAAAACCCCACGCCCTTACCTCCTCATGCTGAAAGTTGTCCACTAGCCGTGCAAAACAGAGACAAGTGCTTTCAACAGACTTTTTGTCCTATTATAAAAAAAGTATGTTTGTATTAAAATGTTTTATCTTGTATTAGACTATCCTGTCAATCTTATGATGCATTCATAACATTTCTCCAAAAAGGCCAGCCGAATGACATTTTACAGAATATCACAGTTCTGAATTTTAAATTAATTGATATAGTCTAAACTAACCTCCTGATATGGCATATTCCCTGGGAAACATCTCACATTTGCAACACAAATACCTTTAGAGATGAATAAATGGGTCTATAATATCCTTTTTGTGTTCTACAAGGAAGAAACAAAAGGAAAGAGAGCTACAAAGCCAGAGCAACAGGAAATATAGGTAATAAACAGGAGTGAAGGCTACTGTGCTTCTAGAGACTATACGAAGCTTGATTTTTTTTTTATATCACACAGTGCAGCCGTTTAGTTGCATTTGTTATAGAACAAAATACTTTCTTCTTTTTCACCTTTTTAATAGGTATCTGCCAACTAAGCAGTATGTCCAAGACTCCTTTGGTACAATAGTAATTTTGAGTGCTCATTCACAGACACAGAAACATTGCAACACTGGAAGACCTTAGCAGGGTCACGATTTAGCATTTGTCACTTCAAACTGCTGTGCAAGAGCAGGAACTGTCTTTTTAAAAGCTGTAAGTCCTCCCAAAAGGTCCAGTCAGGAGCAGGGGGGAGGGGTGGGGAAGGAACTGAAGCTTTTCTCAACTTGAAGTGGGAAGGAACCTTGCAACCCATTTGATAAGAAAAGATGAGTATAGCGACTCTTACTTCAAGGCAACAAGGACCACAAATCTATTATTATTCATACCGTAAGCTGAAGTACCTTATTTATCTCATTTTACAAAACCAGTAGGGGTGCCGTGAATCCTGACAGCACACGTACAAAAAACAAATGTCCATCTGCATGTTGCAATATCACCACTGACATAATAAGAACTTTAAGACAATTATCACATTGCAAAGGCAAATAATGCACAGTAAAGAACTAGGTATCTGGAAGCAACTTTACACTGCTTTCAGTTATAAATTAAAACTCTCGATTTTAGAATGGCTACTTACCTGATGTGTTAACCTTTGTGTAAGCAGTGGCAAAGAGTCTGCCACAAAGTGAAACTCATCAGGTGTTATACTCTGGCAGCAGTTGGCAGCAATAGCTAGTGCATTCCTCTGGGCATTTATACTGAAAAATTCCAGGTACAGCAAACAGTCTGCCAACCCACCCTATAATAAAGTAAACAAACATTTTCGCTCTCAGTATTGTTAAAAAAACACAGAAACTTGTTTTTTATTTCATCTTCACAAAGATCACCAAGATATAGAACTGGCAGAGGTAAAAGTGCTTTCTTTTTTCACTTACTGCCTGCAGAATGGCTTTACTATGCCTGCGTGATAACATTTCCAAGGCTGTAAGCGCCTGCTCTGCCACATCAATGCACTGAATAACTTGCAGCTACAAGAAAAGAAGAGAAGTCATAGATCAATTTCTAAGTCAGTTTGTAAAAATAAGTATCTTCATTAACACTAGGACACTTAGTCTGTACATATGTTAATGCAGTTGCACTGCTACCTGTAATGAAGCCAGCCAATTTAAGGCTACATCAGCTATATAGTTACTCCAAGAGTTACCAGTTTATGTCATTTTACAGTGTCTTTGCAACACCAATGAGACAACACATTCTCAGTGAATCAGACTGCTTTTCAGTAAAGGCATGAACAAAGTAAACCAGTTTTTAAAAGCTTCTTATGCATTAATTGTCTTGTAAGCTATGAAAAGAATGGTACATCCTGAAGTTAAAACAAAAGGTCAAGTCCCCTCAGGTCAGTCAAACACTGTTTTGACTTCATTTTACCTTTTCCAAGAAGACAGGAATTGCATCTACCACTACAGCAGATGATCTGGGAAGTGCTTCCATCATATACGTTAAGGCCCGACATGCATGGTTCATCTATTAAATATACAGATATTTAATTTTAATTTCAGATGACACATTTTTGTACTGGAAAAGTTTCTTTAACATTACAAATCACTTACAATGTCAAAGTTGTGCTCCATCTGCAGCAGTGTTATCTGTTTTTTTAACAGAAAAAAGTATTGTTAGTTTAGTAAAAAGTATCTAGGTATCAATATTAAAAAAAGGGCACAAACCAGTGTAACAGCTATTTGACTCAGGACTTCGAATTCTGGCAAGAGTTTCAAAAGACCCACTTATTATTCTTAAGCTATTAAAGAATTACTAGAACTATCAAAATTTAACAAAACATGCCTTCAAAACCAAATAAGGAGATATATAGATCAATACACACACACACATAATTAAGAATACAAAATAAAGAATATTTCATTTAAGCAAGATATTGAGTGAAATATTATATCCTCCCATAGAAATACAGTATTCATCTTTACCAAAGCTGGTACAACGCTCTTGACTGGAAATCCTCCTAATGTTTCTTCATTTCCCATGACCAACAGCTGACACATCTCAATAACTGCCTGTAGTTGCTGACTTTCATCAGTGGCTTGGAGACCTTGTAAAAGCTGTTGGGCTTTAGAACCTAGATATCCAGAAAAAAAGATTAGGAAAGAAGATATTAGAAAACATAAGTGTTCAAGGGAACAGTTATGCTATACTTTTGCCAGAGTGGAAGACCAGAGATAGTTTCTTTTCCTCTGTATTTGCAGTTTCACTTCCTTTCCCTGTCATAAGAAGCGGGGGATAGGAAAGGGAGGCAAAATCTCACTCTTGGCTGTCTTTCCAGTGCAGACTGGTCAGCACAGGGAGTCCGCCACACTGCTCACCATAGCCATCTTGCCAGCCTACAGCAGGTGCCAGAACCCACACCACTCCACCTTTATAAAGCAAAGGACTTTTCAGTGCACCCCCTGGACAATACAGCACGTGGAGAGTCCATGAGACCCCATCCTCTTCTTGGCAGGCAACATAGCAGACTGCCTTTGGCTCTCCTGGGAAGCCAACAGCCTTGGACTAGAAGGTACACATCTTATCCAGCTGCATAACGCAGACATGGTAGAACAAGACTAAGGACCTATGTTCTCACTGATGCATTGTCTGAAGGAAATAATTTCTAGCTGAAACTTAAGACGCTTTCCAAACTATAAAAAGCATACCTTAGCATTGATATCTACTAATAATTTTAATGCTACCAAAAACCCAAGGGGGTTGGGAGAGGTCTTTTGTCAAGCAGTCCATCATGCAAAAGAAAAAGGAAGGGATTAAAAGGCAAGAACCCTCCCTTCCCCACCTAGAAGGGAACATTAAGATGCCCCAAAAAAAGAAAAGAAAAGAAATATGGCTAAAGCAAATTTATCTTCCTTACAGGAAGACAAGCAAATAAACATTGAGTAGTGATCTAGCACTATCAATGACATATAAATCTCCAACATGTAAAATATATTAAACTATGAAGCTAATACAAATATTAGAATTTACTAGTGGTTGAATTCTACTAGTCTGGAAGTGGAAAGAATTAAGTCAAATTAGACAAACTTTGCTTACTAGCTCCACTTCCAATTGTCCTGTGGAAGAGCTGCGACATCCGAGGACCAAGAGGGCCAAACAGGTGAGGAGGAAGACCCCTAGCCTCTAATAGAGCTAAAAGCAAACAGAGGATAACAGCCATTGTCAAAGCTTCTGCACATATTTTTAAAAGTTTAAATTCCACGATGCTATAATTTAAGACTACTAGAATTTTGAAACTTTAAGAGAGAGTATTTAGATGACTGCAGCTACCATAGTTTCTAAAAAACACCAAAATGATGATTTTTAGGAAACAAATAACTCATTTTTGTAGCCATCAGAGCATTAAGGTCCTTTAAGAAGTCACCCACTGAGTTTCCAGAGTTATGTATTTCACAGAAGAAATCTGGTCTACTCAACTGTTGCAAGTGTAGATCTAGCATAGCAGATATACCAGACTATTTTCACATCTGAACTCAGGCTACATAAACCAGGTTAAGCTTATCTTCAAATTTTCAGGAACTGAATGGCACTATTAATCTGAAAAAATGACACTGAAGAAAGGTTCACAGCTCTACTTGCCCATGAGCAGGAGAGGGAAGAAGTCTGGCAGATATTGGAGGTAATATGGCTTTGCTTTTAAACACTTTTTAGTAGCATTATTAACACTAGGTTAAGTGGGTGATTCTCTTTTTTTCTTTTTTTTGTAGCAACTGTGGCTACTGCTGATCAATAGGATAACAATAAAAGGCAATTTAGTTCAAATTTCCTAATGCATACCTATGCTTACTGAGGACTATAAGCAACTGAACTTGCAGTGATATTCATTTCCACATTAAATGTCCAGGTTAACTGAAACCTGCCATTTGCAAGGGAGATCGTGATCTCAGAACTCCTTGCAATGTAATGGCAAAATCATTAGAACACTTGTAGGACATGCAAACTGAATTTATACCTGCTTGTACTCTCAGGTTTTGAGAGACCTAAATCCTTTAGCCCAAGCACAAAGCATGCATTTGAAGAACATTTAGATTTTGTTTGATCAAAGCTTACAGCTACATCGGTATCCATGACAAGCACACACACAAAAAAAATTATCGATAAGCAGGCAGAGTAACAGTAGGCCTAACCTGGCCTTTCTACTGAAAACATTCTTGCAAAGACTTATTTTTCAGATTTGGGTTTACAAACTCAATAGAACCGAGTTCTCAATTCTCTCCCCCCACTTCTACCTGAAAAATCATCAATAGTGATGTATTATACACCACATAAGCGAAAACACTATGCCACCCTCTCCAGGCATTACTTTGAAATTCTTGCATCTTTAGTGAATTAAGGCTTGTAACTCCATCCCTCAAGAGCTCCTGTACGCAAAGCAACAGATTCACAGACAGAGAAACAAAATACAGCCTTCCCACTACATATAATACAGAATTTGGATAGGCATAGTTAGTTATAAGCTGCAAATAAAAAAGCGATTGATAAACAACTTTTATACCTTGTAGTCTTCCCATCTCAGAATCATCTGACTCACTTTCTCCAGAGGTTGTCATACCTACAGCCCCAGCAACAGAACTAGAAGCTAAAAAAATAAAACAGAGATTAATGCAAGTTACAGTGCCTTTAAAGCAAGAAAATTCATATCAATTCCACCATCAAGGAAAGTATCCACCATCAGAAGAGCATTCTACATTTAACATGGCCACCATCATGTGTAATTGTTATTTTAAATAGTCCAGTCTACAGGTCTAACACTTTCCAAAAGCTGGAAAGAGAGACTATATCAATACAAAATAATAATTAAAAAAAAATACAGCTAGATCAGCAAATTACATTTCAGACAGATTTACCTATACCCTTAGTAAATTTATGCTTTTCTTAATTGGCTGTTACATTTGGCTTTATTTCTGTTAATTTTGTATTTCTGTACTGATATAGCTTGCTTTATGCAGACAATGTTTGAGACTTTCTATAGTTCAGCACAACTGCTGGAAAGCTCCTTTGAACTCAATACCAGTTAGAACCAGATGATAAAATTAAGTACCATTTAACAGAACCGTTCAAGTAAGAGTGCTTAACATGGTTATAAATTTCTCCATTGCTTGCAATTTCAACAGAAAACTTATGGAATATTTATGAGTAATGACAGGAGAGCTTTTACAGGTAAATGCATGTCTTCTGTATTCTGAATAGTTTGGTGTCTCTTCAGTTGGCAGCACAGCAGTTTATGTAGCATCAGCTGAAGCTACATTTAAACAAAAAAATAGAAGGCTGAAAACTGAAGTCTACTTTATTGGACATAATTTAGAGACTACAAAATAGCCTAACCAAAATAGGTACAAGATATCAGATTCAAAAAGATCCCTATGACTGAAAAACTTTCCATAATCATTCACCAAGTAATTCCCCCCCCCCGAACTTAAACCATTTAATTATTTTTAAATGCAAACAAGCTTATATCAGCAGTTATACCAAAGATGCTTCATTTGGAATTTCTTACCTGCAGCTCCTTGGGGAGCCTCATCTGTACGTGCAGCTGAAGAGTTAACTCCATCCTGGTTGTTGTCAGGATCAGCCATCTTCTCCTGTCGGCGAGCTTCAGCTGCTCCTCTTTTGCCCAGGCCAGAGCCTCGCCGACTAAAGATTTAAAAAATAAAGTTTCAGACTTTATGAACTAAGACAAGAGACTTATTCATGTGAGACTAACATGGAGTTGCACAAACTAACAGATTCACATAAGAATCAGTCTTCACAAAATTATCCAACTCTTCTTTACCATCCTTGCCTGCATCACAACAGTGACTTATTTATAACAATGCATGACCACTAGGTCCTCACGTTATACCCGTTATTCACGACAAGGCAGTCTACTGCCTATAATAGGCAAGACAAGCAAGATGAAAGTGACTGTTGGTTACAAATTCTGCATACATTTGAGAAGTTCGATGACAGAGTTACAATCGTTAAAGCAAGTCCTGAACTATGGAAAGCACAAGAACTCCTATGTTCAACTCTGTTTGCAGCACCAGAACAAGTTTGAGGGCAGAAGTCTTTCTGAATTTGCTTTTTTTAAATACTGCTGTCATCACCCCTACAAATACATACGCCTACAAAGAAAACAGTCAAATTCAAATGCACACTTGACAACACAATCAGACTTCAGGAGCTTTTTTTTTTTATGGCATGGAAAACAGAAAAGTTGTGCTGGCACTACTGAATGTAGTTTAGGCATGAGACAAAAAATGAAACTTGTTAAGGTTTCATAAGTCTACCTTCAGAATATATGCAACTACAAAGTTTTTTGTTTTGTATCATTGAACACATTTACTCTCCCCTCCCATTTAATCTACCAGCTCTTTAAAATTATTAATTCAGAACTAATTTTTCCCTGCATCAGAAAGAATGTTACATACTTTGATGCAACTACTGACAAGCTGAGTCAGTTTCATGTAAACTATTAAAACAGATTCCAATGTGGTATCATATAGACAATATAGATAGCAATTCCGAAGATGGACAGTTTAGCACATTCTTTTCCTGTTTAGTATCTATTTAAACAAGACCTCTCCAAGGAAAGGATTACTTAAATGTGTGATGTTGACTTCAGGTGTTTCTTTCCCTCCACTCCCACAGCTGAGGGACAAGGCCAATTTTCATGCTTGAAAATGACACTAATACCAAGTCACTGCAGTACTGAGGTTTCATTATCTTAATTTTTACCTGGTGCTAGCACAGGAGCCCGTGGTCTTTTGCCGTGTGCTCCGCCGCAAACTGGGGAGCTCAGCAGGTGGTGATTCACTGCGCTTCTTTGTAGATTTTCTTAGACCTATGTAATAAGTAAAGAATTGAGAATAAGTCAGTCTCATAATACATAGAAGTTCTACAAAGAAATTAAACTGCTGTGTACAGGAAGCTTCTATGCAGAAGAACAGTTTCTACATAAGAACCACAATAATAACCACCTACAATAAACTCACATCAACTTTTAATCACCTTAGACTGAACTGCTATACCAGTAAAAAGAAAGTTTCAGTTACCTACTTTGACCTATTATTTTGAGTTTAATACTACTAAACTTCCAAGTCGTTACCTAGATACCTTTTCCTAATCGACACTAGAGAAACAGAAGAGCTTGCAAGCCTTTCTCATGCTGAACAGATATCACATTATGGGATACAAGTTTATTATTTCTACACATCAATGTTCGAAACACTCAAACCAGAAGAAGATACTTCAGTTTTAGACACAGAGACAAAATGAAATTGGGGGGAAGGGGGGTGGCGAGCAGTGGTGGTTGCATCTGTCTTCCTCTACCTCTGAGTACATCTCAGTACATCATTGTCTTCTTCATTAGCTGAATCATCATTTTTACTCAGTTTTATTCACATTAGTTTTGCTTAATAATAACTGCCTTAAATCTAAACCATGCTCCCCTCCATGAGTCAAGCACAGCTAGCGTTGAAATCTCTCATATGTATCATGTGTGTTTCTATTTCAACTACATCCCTTCAATTCCTAGCACTGTCATAACGTTGTCCTTGAGGCAAATAACTAAGCTTATCTTCACAGCTTCAGAAAAGAAGTTCTCAAGTTCTTAATATAGAAGTATTTGCACTGTTGAAGACTGATCCAACTGATATTGATTGATGTGTTCTGATGACACATGCTACCACAGAACCACGTGAATCCTAAACACACAGAAGACCCCCACATGCAATACAACAGTCTCAGATGACAAATAAGCTTATTATCAGGCTGAAATATCCCATAATAGCTTCCAAATCAGAAGGCTGACAATTAGCGTCAAAATTAAAAATTCTTATCAGGGCCACCTTTACATTTCAGTCCCCCCACCTCTACGATAAAATGTAGCTTCCCATAACATTCAATTTGGACAAGCTATTACCAGAACAGATGTAAATAATTTTGAAAAGATGAAGAAGTTAGATCATTGCTCCCTCTTCTGGCAACAAAGTCAAAATAAAACACATTAAAACACGCAATGTTTCTGAGTACAGTACCTATCAAACTGTATCCTCTCTATTTCCTTAATCCTAAAACATTATAGGAATGCTGAGTTGTGGTACTGAGGGGTAAAGTCATAAATACAGTCAGATACTGCATAGTCAAAAGAAAAGGGAAAGTGATCTGAAAAGCTATTACTGACCTGGTCAATAGCCTCATTTCAAATCCCTTACCGTATTTAACCCAGGAACACAGTGCCATGTGCAGTTAAGTTCCATGAAGATGAAGATTAACCCAGTATGTGTGTGATTACTACACATGTGGTTACTAAATAGAGAAACTGGACAACTGTAAAAAAACTATGAGGTTCTGTATTTAACAGCCACCAAGCACTGAACTGAAGCAGGCCAGCCACTTCAACCTTCAGACGCTCTGTACACATTGAACAAAAAAAAAATGTAGCTTTTTCAAATATTCAGCAAAGTAGTGACATTTTACTGTGTATGCTTCCAAGCCAAAAGTTCAAGTTGAAGTTTCTATGACAGAAATACATGACTCCTCCAATAACATTTATAAGTAAGACACTCAGGGGGGGAGAGAAAGGGAAGGGAGAAGAGTGTTGTAATGTGACACAAAAAAACAAAGTCAGCTTGAAACAGTTGTAGCAGGATACCCCACAACAGCTATCTAAGCTTCTCAAGTACTAGAAGTTCACAGATACAGCAAAACTCCCCTCACAGCTGGTTAAATTTTACAATAGAAAAGGCATGTAAAGCACTGTGTATAGCACTGTATTACTCCATAGGCAAAACAGGTCTTCCATGTATATAATACAAACTCAGGGTGGCAAAGTAGGGTCCTATAACATCATGGTGAAATTTAAGTGAGATGTACTTTTGCTTTACATTTAGAAGAATAAGTTAATCATCCTATTACAGTAAAGTACACTGTAAAAATATACATTTTAATTCTTTGTCAGCACGCTACTTACTGCTTCAAATCTGTGGGTACTCATTTTCAATTAGCCAAACCTGAGTAACTTCATATCAGCTTAGTAACAGGCTATCAATGAGACAGCACACACCCACTGTAACTGAATTAAGATTGACTTAACTTGAGTCAAAGTAGCATTTCTCCTAAGGGCAAAGGTTTCACAAAACAGCAATGCTAGCTTAGTTTAACAGTACAGTACACATCATGGCCTACTGTCTCCAAGCCAGCAAGATGCACAAAGTGCACACCTGATACACGCTTTCTTGTTCCATTAAAATTCACCTCAGTGATCTGAGCTTATTTAACATGGGTCAGATGCACACAGACATGATGAAGCAGGAGGGCAACGAAGCCATGAAACGGGCTGTCCTTCTCTGTAAGGGGCATTACTTTAGCTGAGCCATGATGAATTACATCAGTAACAGGGTTTTGGAGAATGTAAAGAGTTACCCAGGTACTGGCTGGTGGATGAGCTGCAGAGTATCTCACAGCCCGAGCACCCAGAATAACTGAGCTCATTTTCTCCTGCTGCTCAGGAAGAATGTTCTACTTGACAGATCTTTTTGTGTGTTTCCCTTTTCCCAACTCTTTATTTCTCTACCTCTGATGTATCTACCAGGGCATGCAGAGTTTCCACCTACCTCTATTAATTTCAAAGGCTAAAGAAGCAGCAAGGTAATCCTTTTTAGAACTTGTTCCCTTCCTGCTGTTCAGTGCCACTCTGAGCTTAAAGTTTGTTTAGGAAGGCTTCTTAAATCAGTCTTACTACCTGCAACTTTTGCAAATCTGTTGAATCTTCCCAATACCATGAGCTCAGGACAGTGAATTCATCAGCACAAGACTGAACCTTCTCCCTTTCATTCACATTGTCCTCAAAGTTTGACATCCCCCTCAACACAGCCAGCATGGCCTACCGACTGCGTGTTAGCACTCTATCTATAGCTCTATATCTCTATGTTAGCTCTATATCTCTACCTGCAGGAGGGCAACAGCCCCAAGACTTTACTAATAAACAGGGCACAGCCACCATTCAGAGGTCGGATAATAGAGGCCCTATGGCTGCCTGACGAAGGAAAGCACCAGGTGTACTGCCAGAGATGGCAGCATAAGGGCTTTCAGGGGAATCAGTTTAATGTTCATCTCCAGAAGTTGTTTATTCAGGCTATTTCTGCAAAATACAGAACTATCATCAAGAGATCTGTAGAACAAAAGTGCTCATAAAAGTTATGAACACTTTCAATATGGACATTCAATATACCAAAGAAAAACTAGGTTTAAGCAGCTCGTGTTCACCAACTGCAAGAACTTTGGATGTGAATTCCAGAATTAAAGCAGAGACATATGTTTCTTTATGACAAACAGATAAATTGCTTATGCCCTGACATCATCCTATTTGCATGCCAAACACTCATGTTAATGACTCTGAAGGAAAACAGACCCAAACAGGCTAAACCTGAAACAGCACAGCCTAACAGAAAGCAAATAGTGAAAAAAAAAAAAAAAANAGATGTTCTAATGAGTAAAGTGTGCTTACCAGCCAACTTTTTTTTAATGCATTTTTAAATTGTGAAATAAATAAATTCTGAATGCAGCTGCACCACATTCACTTATTTTGAATCTGAGTGTATTACCCAATCCAAAAGACAGCTTGTCAAACTTTCGCAGTCCATAACCTTGAAAGCTCTTTAACTGCAGTTCAGAAAGATAATCAGTAGAGATTTACTTGTTAGGACTAGAAGCTTAGACTTCAGCTTGGTTCTTGTGCTGGGCTGCTCTCCTCACACAAAGATAGGGTGAAAATAGCTGTTTTCACAGGACCTCTGGTCATTCTAATACTCCACTATTCCCCTCCCTCAGTACCAACCCGGACAGCCCATCACTGCAATTAAACCAAGAATCTCCAAAACACTCATCTAATTTCCTCAATACCAAATCCACAACTCTAAGGCTCTAACAAGCATCACACAGACAACACTGTCATCCACAATCCCAAATAAACACATTCACAGCTATTTTCAGATTCTTTTCTCCCCCACTTCTGCCAAATCCCTTGAAGCCTAGAGTTATACAGCATTAATTTCAGCAGCCATTTTCACCTTCATGTGGCTTTCCACAGTATCCTAGTAACCTCTCTAGCCCCCCAGATCCCAAAGTGTTAGCAAAAGCCTTCTCAGAGACACCTATCCTAAGTTACCTTGCATTCAAGCACTGTCCCAGTCATCATTGCCAGTTTCTTCCTACTTAAGGGCCAGAAGACACTAAACAAAGGGCAGTTGAGATGTCCCCAGTAATGGAGATACTCAGCTTGGTTTGATGTTGTTACATAATCAGTGAGATGACCTGATTTGGAACATTTGTAAAGCCCCTCCAAAATACAGGGCTTGAAAGGGATTTGAAAATAGTAAACTCAAGAGAACAAACAAGAAACTTTCCTTTTTTCCCCTCCAGCAAGAGATATTTAGTTACAAAAACAGAGGTGAAAAAATTTATTCTTAAATTGTGTAGCTGCTATTCAGTGATGTCACTGCTCAGTTACACAGATTACTGCAGAGCTAAAGACTCTGAAATTCATCTTGGCTGTATTTTATACCTATGAACTATCTGGTGAGGACTGGGCAAGAAAACTCTGGATATTCCTATCCAATGTGTGAAAAGCTTCTGTGAAGATGGCAGCTGTCTCTCCTCATTCTTCTCTTCCATAGACAAAGCTGGCCCAGCTCTTCTAGATCTTCCTTCAAATATCACAACTACTAATAATTATCCTTGTTCTTCCTGAACTGCAATACCCTGGGTCAACAGTATTTAATTTATATAGACATGACTGACCGTATGTTAGTCGGAATAATCTCCTCTCTCCTCCCACTTTTCTCCCTAGAACCACTCCCTCCTGTCATTTTTCCCTGGTTTCTGGAGCTCTTTTACAGAGCTATGTTTGTACGTTTGCATTTGTTTTGGTTTTTTTTTGGTTTACCTCTCACTAGTTCTACAAGCCTTATCTCAAACTTCTTCAAAGATCTATTTTATATTATACCCCTATACAAACCTACTGAGTTTTACCTTTAGCCTTTACTGTCTATACACGATTACTATGACTTCTAAGGACATGTTTCCAAGCAGAGGCATGTATACCTCAACTATTTAATCAAGATCCCTGTTTGCCTTACCGCTTTAGAGAGCTTTAGTGGAGTTGGTATTTGTGTGAAAAACCACCTACTTCTGTTGCCTTAGTCTCTAAAGACAGCAGCTTGCTACAGAAAAAAAAAAAACTACAAAAAAACCCCACCACAAACCCACACACACCAAAACCTCCCCTGTAAGTTTATTTTCTTGACACTTCTCAGGATTATCTAAGATGTCTATTTTCTTAACATATTTAAAATATTTGTCCCAATATTTTCAAGTTAGTGAAGCTGTATGACAGACAAGTTTTTTTAAAAAAAAGGGCTAAGCTAATAATAGTTACTATTGATTCCCAGATCACTTCAATCTGTTGTCAAAGAGCTCTAAGGTGGTATTTCAACAGCTGAGACTATTTGAAAGTATCATGAAGTTTAGCGCTTCTTTTCTAGGTTAGGTTCTTACTCTTAGTGATATTCAGAATCATCACTTGTTCTGATCGATAATCATAGAATAGCTTAGGTTGACTTTTACAGGTCCCAAAGTTCCTGTAGTGAGTAGGAACATCAACTCGATCAGGTTGTTCTGAACTTCATCCAACCTCACCTTCATGTTTCTAGAAATGGGGCATCCACCACCTCTCTGGACAACTTGTTCCAGTATTTCACCACCCTCAGTGTAAAAAATGTCCTTCTTATAGCTAGTCTACACCTACCCTCTTTTAGTTTAAAGCCATTACCCTTTGTCCTTTTGCAACAGGCCCTGCTAAAAAAGTTTGTCCCGTTCTTTCTTTAAAGTACCCTTTAAGTACTGATAGGAAGCAATAAGATCTTCTCAGAGCCTTCTCTTCTCCAGGCTGAACAACTCCAACTCTTTCAGCCTGTCTCCATATGAAAGGATAGGTGCTGCAGCCCTCTGATCATCTCTGTGGCCCTCCAACA
>VXBW01006455.1:92774-131080 GCA_013400375.1 Thinocorus orbignyianus
GGCCCAAGAGGTGGACACAGTACCCCCCCCCCCAAGGAGGATCTCATCACAGCAGATTTAGAGGGGCAGATTCACCTCCCTTGACTTGCTGGCCACACTTTTGATGTGGCCCAGAATACAGTTGGCTGCCTGGATTTCAATCACACATTGTCAGCCTACATCAAGCTTTCCATCCACCAACACACTCAAGTCCTTCTCAGTAGGGCTGCTCTTGACCCCTTCATTCCCCGGTATACCTGGATAACAGAGGTTACCCTAACCCACGTGCAGGATGTTCAACATAACATCCATTAGATTACAGCAAAGCTTATCCAAAGTAAAATAAAGAGGCATTAGATATCTTACACTGCCCAGTATCATCTGTTAGTACTTCTCCTTCCCACCCTCAAATTGGGACAACACTCAGAGAAAGTAACTTTAACCTCTACCAATTCTAGGTAGTTTCTTATCATGCTTTTTCCCCTTACCAGTGACTTTTTGTCCACACACACCCATAACAACTTGAGTTTGCGTCACACACTTGAACATCTCACTTCAGTTTATCTTTTGCAAAAAAGGTTAATGGAAGAGCTAAGGCTAGTCAAGCTGGCTTTCTCAGTACATTCTTCATGGAGGCAGTTTAGGTTCATTCTCAATGCTGTTTTTCAGCACACTCAACACACATGCCCCTTACATTGTGCTGTCCCACCATTCCACTTCTGACTCCTTGCTGAAGTTTTGTAGCTTGTCACATAAATTACTCTCTTCCCTCACCTTCTCATTGTTCACTTGTTCAATGTAAACTTCCTCCTCCCTGTTGTTTTTCTTCAGTGCTAAGAAATTGCCAGTAACAATGATGAACTTTGCCAAGAATTTATTGGTCAGTCCCATTCTTGCATGATTCCTAGCCCCTTTCCCATCACTCCACTGTGTGCTAATTCAGACCTTTTTTTCTCTGGAATTCTTGTCCCAGTAAGTCTTGAACCACGAAGAAGGTAGATAAAAACCTTGTCATAAAGCAATTAAGTCTTCTTCCCTACTCCAATGCCATTCTTCTTCAACTAGGTTAGGTCATTCCAGAATCAATACTCTGGTCATGCAAGTTATCCAGTAATCTACTTCAATTATACAGGAAGACATCCAGTTGCTCTTGTTTATTTCACATATTTCCTGCATTAGTATTAGCTATAGACATGCGCCAGTTAGGACAGGCCACTTGCAACCATGTCTAGGCAAAGGAGCAATAGTAAGCAAACTTAGGAATCCAACTCAAATCAAGTTTTAGAGAATACATGCTGTAAGTAAACCATACAGTACACAAAGGCAGCATAACACATTTCAAAAAAGTCTTGTTCATGACAACAGAACTACAAACATTATCTGCACACTAGCCAGCAGGTCCTCTACTTGCACTATATTTCTTAGTGACAACTATCACAGTACCTTGTATTCATATTCAGCAGAGACAACACTTTGCTGGAAGTCTTTAAAAGAAGGTTACTAACACCCCAGGCACTAGACACACTAGGTTTAAAAGATCACTGCTCTTAAAGTAACGTCAGAGATTCTCACAGTAAGGAAAAATTAGGAAAGTATGTTTGAAACATGACACCATATTTATCTACCTTTTTTCCCCGCATTTAACAATCCCACTTCAGGACAGAAAGCTTAAGAAAACGAGGAAAAAACATCTGACAAGAGGAATATCATCAAGAGTTTTACAACATATATGTCCCCATCACAACATCCAACTATTTTGCATATATTTTATTTTTAAAATTGATTCAGAAGACAGAAAAGCAACTTACAGAACACTGACTATACTTATATAATTTGCAGTCACAATCTACTTAAAAGCTGAAAACAACAGACGTATTTGTTCAGAAGACTTGATTTTAAAACATACATGCTTAATGTTCCACAAAAGAACTTACTTGCTAGCTTAGCCTGGAGTCCTGAAGGTCCAGGTTTTGATGCCTCCGACTTGGAAGAGCCTGGTAGAGACAGTTTTGTTTTAGGCAGACTGACTTTTGGGCTGAATCGAGCAGCCCAGTCAAACTTTGAAGAGCCACTTGTTTTACTCTGTTCTTTGTCCCTGCTACTCCTTCGTGGACTGGGGCTGGATGCAGAACGGGAACGTCTAGCCTTATTCTGATCCTTTCCCTGTTTCACTCTGGCGCCCTGAGGAACAGTAGAAGAAGCAGAGGCAACAGCAGAAGAGGAGGACGATGATGTAGAAGCTGAAGAAGAAGAATCAGTGATGGTGCTACACCCAGCTTTGGCTGAGGTCACCGATTTTGAAGCCAGCTTGGAGAGTTTTGCTGACTTTTCTTCAGCGCCAGTTGATTCAACTGTTGAACCACTCTTTATACAAGACAGATTCTCTGTCCTTTTCCTTTTCTGACTTCGGGAGCTACCAGCAGCTCCACCCTTTCTGGTGTGAGCCTTACTTGTTGATGGCAATTGTGTAGACTTCGGCTGTTCTTGGTCTAAGTGTCTTCTCTTAGTTTTAGTATGTGGTTTGTTAGTTTCCAAGGAAGTGTCAGTGTGTTGAAGTGCTTTTGGTTTTTTAGCAGAGCTAGGAGAATTGGTCCTCCTGTAATCTGGACTAGCACTGCGTTTAACTCCTCTAGAATTGTCTTTCTTAGGCACTTGCCCCGTTTTTTGCTTTTCTGAAGTACTGACTCTCTCTGGATCTTCTTCTTGCGGTATTAAAACAGCAGATGAACTACAGCCTCTGTAGAAGCAAGCAACAACAGCATCAGTATTGAACTCAAGAAACCTCACAGTTGCAACAGTTTTGCAAGATAAAGGTCAGCATTCTCTAGTAATCAGGGAGCCCCCACATTGGAAACACTGTTATTAAGTTTACATTGAAACAAGAAGAAAGCATGCTTACATGGGAACAGTCACATTGCAAATCTTTGCTAGCATGAAAATTAAATTGCAAAGCCAAATCATAATATGCTGCTTTTTTAAAAAAGCAAGAAATGAGATGATTTGGATAGATTCTACTACCTGATTTTTTTTCTTAATACATATGTTGAACTGATTGAAAAGAAAAAACATTCAAGCCATGAAACTATCATCTTAATGTTTTAGAATAAGTTCCACAAGGGTAAGGAGTGTTCAGTAATGCGTAACTAGTCATAACTGGATTCTAGTTCCAGGAAGGCTCCTAAAAGGATAGCTTCTCATCAATCTTGAAATTGAAGTAATTAGCCACAGACAAAAATGGCAAAATTATCTTCCACACGATAGAGAACTGTTTCAGCTTGCATACAGCAGAAGTGCATAAAGAGCAGGTAAAACCAAGATGATTACCCTGAACACTGGCATACTTTAGATTATTACACTTCAATTAATATTGGACATTGCTCAGAACTGTGTAGGCAGTATCTCCCGCTACGAAGCAGGAAAAGGGAAGAAAGACCTTGCAAGTATTCCAAGACTAGTTATGCAGAAATCATTTCCTCCCCATCACTGATGGAATGTTCTTGGTTGGTGAATTAAAAAAAAACAACCACCCACAAACAGAAAGTGAAACATGTAAATATATCCACTGAATGCAATACCTAGATTAGTTAAAAATCTATTAGTCATACATTTTATAATAAGCCTGTATAACCAGCTATGTTATGTTGTGAAGCGCAGATAACACTGGTTAACATGCGAATATGAAGTACAATTACCTTTTAGAAAAGTGTCCTTTGGACTGCTCAGAAGTAGTATTAGACTGCACTTTGGGTGTCTTTGAAATAGATTTTCTATTCTCAGGAGGGCTATGTGCCTTATGTTTTGCCTGCCCTAAGTGTGACCTGTCAGCAGAAAGTCAAAACAGAAAGCTATCAGGATTCCAAGATACAGATACAAACCAGTAGGTGGAATTATTATTTATTTGTGGACATTTTTTTACAAGTATTAGTTTACAGCTTCAAACCTTTCCATATCAACCCCTAACATTAAAGCAATACCTCAAAAGAATCATCTGGTGCAGCTACAAATCAATATCAGTGTTAACTGTTTTGTAAAGCACACAACTATACAGTTATTTTAAATAAATAAAACATCTTCTCACACTTGAGCTGTGCAAAAAATTCAAATTTTTCTGGTATGCAAGATTAATGGTTAAGTGAATAATTCAGTTATGTAGCACAGCAAGGCATGAGACTAGAGCACCTGTCAAAGACCTTTGAAGAATACGCATACATTCATCAACCTCAAGATTAGAACATTAAGACTTTATCCAGTTATGACTGTTTACAAGTTTGTCTCTTTCCCCTTCAGTTTCAGAAAATCAAATGCTCAGAATAGGAATGTAACCAGTTCCACTTGGTAGGAAAGCTCAGCCCTGTCAGTAATTTTCTGACTGCAGATTGACCAATTCAAAGAATTGAGACCTGTTTGGTAACAGCTGAACTAAGAGGAATGAAGAAACACATGCTACCCATGAAGACAGTCAGATTAGACAGGAAGCTTGTGATGTCAGAGAAAGGAATGAGTTTCACTTTGGAAGAATTCTTTTTAGCTTATTTAAGTAGCTTTCAGCAGCATGCAAAAAATGGTTTATTGCATGAGTAATAAAGGGCAAAGATCATACTACACCATAGATAAAATTTAAGACTTGCTACGTCTTCACTAATTCCATGTCTCTTTCCAAAACCAACAAGAATTACCATCTGCAAGACTCAGAAGAGACAGCTCATCAGCATTTAAAACAGCATAGTATAAATAATTGCTAAGGCAAGAGATCTCACTCGTACCTCCCTGGATAAAGCACACTTTTGACTCAGCTGTCACCAGGAACACTCTGCTGTGTATATCCTACCTATAGGGAAACTCTAAGCACCACTAGCTTTTACAAAACCTCAAACTAGTCTATGCATATAATATATCCACATATTTTATTATATGCTTAAATGTTATTAACCTAGGCTATTCCGTCCTTGGAGTTGAGCTATGCAAACATGTTTGTTACCATACTAGTGAAGGGGAGAAACGCAGATTTAGGAGTCTTACTCCAATTCGTGACCCTCAACATCAGAAAATTTAGGCCAAAAGAGTAAGTAGATGAGTTCCACAAGCTTTCAAATAGCTTTTTCCAACCAAATGCCAGAGATCTAGTAACAAAGGCAGCGCCAAGGCTGCTATTGATCAGAAAGTTTCACCATTCTCTTAAGGATTTCAACACAACCTAAACATATACTTTGTAAGAAAGTCTAATCACCTAAGTGATAACCATATCATAATTTGCTTACAAAGTCAAAATGTTAAAATTTCAGTAATATGAGCGCTTTCCCTGATAGCTTTCCTTTCTCTGTTTTCTTCCAAAGTATTCTTATTTAGTCAGTTAAACAGCTGAGTGCACCTACAGAGTGCATTTTCAAAATACTTTGTGGCTCACCCTTCTAAGAGTGTAACAGTCTGAAAAGATTAAATTAACAGCATCTTCTCCATACTCCAGTATTGTATTTTATTTCTCATACTAGAAGAAATAATTTTTACTACCAAAAGTCAGTTAAACAGAACAGATCTGTTACCCACAACAGCAAACTCAGGTAAACCTGGCAACATTTCACATAATTCTGAATGTATGAATTTTCCCAACATAAGATGAAGACATGAAATTTCATTTTCCTCTTGAATTAGTTTTATTACGGGAGTAAAAGAAGTTATTACATCATTTACATTTGGCAGGTATCTAAGTTTTTTTATGTAAGCTAATTGATAAGAGTTCATTTATTCTGAAGTATAAAAAGGTTACTTTCTCTTAAAGATTTTTGGTTTGCTTTATTTAGAGCTGGATTCAATTTACTGCTTAAAGTATTCATAAAACACAAATCAAACATATTTTCAACTAAAACATGGCTAACACACCAAAATATCAAGTACTTCTATCATTCATTGAGAAGTTTTCCACTTGTTTGAGACATCTCCCCATCCACCTTTAAGCCCTTCAAGTTCTTATAAATTTTACAAACATCATTTCATATTGTGCAGACTATTTGCATTTGCTTTATTTTCTTTATCCATCAAACTACCAGTAGAAGTAACACTCATAGACAGAGCAGAAAGTTTACACTAGGAACAAACAAAGACAAAACTGATGAAGATTCTTTTATTTTTAAAGATCTACTGTGCTCTCGCTTCTCGTTCTTTTGAGTTTTATCATTCCCCTTTTATGTGTTGCAAACAGAAAGTACACAAGATAACAACTGTATATGCTGTAGCATGTCAGTTTAAAGGAAGATGACATTAACTCCCCTATTCTCTGACTGACGATTTGGAGAGACTACAGGATTAAGTTAAAAGAACTTTCATCATACACCGATTAACAGGTATCATTGTCCCAACTCATATTAAGGTTGTGACAGCTTGCTTAAGGTCTTGTAAAAAGTTCCCTTACATACAAAGGTAGTTAAAATAGTCTGATGAGCTACAACAAGAGAAGTAACACGTGGAGAACTCAGTGCTATGAAAGGTACACAGGCAGCTAGAAGACGGATTCCTGCTAAAGGTTGTAAGCTACCTGTACTTTTGCTCATAATTCAAGGTTTCTACCTCATAACTTAAGTTCTTCATTTTTTTTTCATTCATTCATAATGTATCATTCATTCAGCAGCTTTATTTAAACAAGTATTCTTAGCAACAAGTATTTTGAGAGTCTAAGTTCCTCATTAATGATGAAAAACGGTAAGCATGTGTGAGCTTGTGTTTGTCCATTTCCATTTACAGAGCAGGTCCAGGAAGACTGAGTCCTTGCTACATCTTCAAGGTTGCTTTGGGTTTGGTTTGTAGGAGTTTTATTTGTTGGGTTGAGGGGTTTTTTGTTTGTTTGCTTCTCCTCCCTCCCCCTGGCTTCTTCTTGCCCTCCACACCTCCCCAGACAGTTTCACAACACAACACAAGGTTTCACTCAACTGAGTAAAGCTGCCTGCTGATACACATTTTAATTCACAGGCAGACACTTGGTTTAGAGTAACACAGGCACAGATGTCAACAAGTGACCCACTGTTCAGTTTGCATTGTTTATATAAATAATCTTGTGGAAACTACCAGCCCTTAGCCTTCCTTACCAAAACCAGAATAAAGAACCAACTAGAACCTGTCCTCAAAAAGTTACTCAGTGCATATGAAAAAAACCCGAACTTTTAAAGTTAGTTAATAAACAAAGCACTTTATCTAAGTCAAGTTCCCCAGCAGATGACCATAAGGTATTAAATGTTTCCAAATATGAAGTGTACAAAACTAAACTCTTTTACTTCTGTCAAAAGTTACATTTATAAAATAACCAATAGCACAGATAAAATAAGTTGTGTGAAAAAGAAATCCTACTTTCTCTCCTCAGAAATACTCCACCTGTCTTCCCCACCAATTCAATTATTAAATTCAGTTTTTACACAGGTTTTATGTAAGATGTGAACAGTTGGTATGTTATCAAGACTGGTCTAAAAAACAAATCCTGTTTAGAATAAAAGTATTTTAACTGACAAAAGCATTCTTACTGCTTTTGTATTTGAAAAAGGGTCAGCCCAAAGTGTTTTCCAAAATCTGCTTATACCAGTGTCCTCCACTCAGCTAACGACAACCTCATTTCTCATTTAGCCATCAATCCCAAATCCACAATAGCATGCATATATCGTATTCTGAAAACTTAAAATTTGTACAAAATATCATACTTTCATACAAAACTGCACCAGCATAGCAGTCATGTCATAACTGGTATCCTACTTAAATACCAATGTTCCTGAGAATTTCAGGAGAGTGACTATATGCAGATTAAAAGCTAAATGTCACCACCATTTCATGCCACTAAAAGAAAATAAAAAGGTTTGCCGTACTAGTAAACCATTCTAATATATAAGACCACTTCCATTGCTCCATACCAATATGCCGAAACATTATTCACAACTGAAAGGAACAGTCAACTGCACCAGCTCCAGAAAAGGTCTTGTGTGCCTCACAATATCACTTCTAAATTGTTTCCATTCGAAGTAAACACTATGGCATTACTGGGAACTGAAGACACAAGGGCACAATTCTTCCAACACACATAGGGACAATGGAGATACAGAGTTAAGAAGAAAGTGACAGTAAGTACCCTCCACCCCCTACTCCTGCCCCCATCAAAAGTGCTCTCATTAATGTATCTGCTTCCCACTCCTCTTTGGTTTACTGCTGCAAAGGGAAGCTTTAGTATCATTATTGCTTCCTTACAAACCTGCAAAGAGTCATCCTTCAATGGAAAGTGCTGGAAGAGATAGTTTAGACAAGGATTTATACAGTACTATTAGGAAGGTGCCATCATAACAGTAATTCTAAGTTTGAAAAGTATTCAGTGTTATCTTTCTATCTTGCAGTGAAGTCAGTAAGAACTGTAACATCTACAAGAGGAGAAAGTCATCCAAAGTTATTTCAACATCTCTACTGACAACAGAAAAAGGAGGAAAAAAAACCCAACACATCAGTCCGGCTTCATCAAGTCTTGTTCTATGCATATACAGAGGCAAAAAAGTTTACCAGTTAATACATCAGTTTTCAAACACACACCCCTTGCTTCTTTTAGAGAAAAGCACACATCATTGGTGTTATTTACTTCCATTTTGTGCTGCAAAAATTTTCCTACACTATGAGCCAAGCATCATTGTTTGTTTTAAGGTGGGTTTTTTTGCTTTTTGTGTTTGTTTTTTTAATGAACACAACCATTAAAAAAAAATCAAACACTAGGAGCTTATTTCAAGTTTCTGTGTTAAGTGTGAAGATGCTAGCAAAACTCCAGGAGAAAACATACCACAGGCTTCATCTGCTCATTTTGACTCCAAGTACTGATGTTATTAGGGTGGCATCAAATAAACCCAGAGAAAAACAGGTTTGCATTGTTGCTTCCCCGTTAAGCTAAAACTACAAGTACTATAAGTCACAGGAGTGTATTTTATGAACTAGACCAGTGAGGAGTTTGGAATTCCCGAAGTCTTCATGCAAATGAAGAGTAGCCACTCAGCAAGGTAAATTGATAAAGTTTTAACAGAATACCTTTAAGCTGCAAAAGAGCCAAAGACTATAGAAAGACACATTATCACCTAGCTTGGAAAAAATATTTTCCAGTCTCTCTCCTTTTTAACACTTTCCCCAACTGAAGTCTATAGTAACGTTGACTCCAGTCAGAGCACAAGAGGCAGAGTTAAGGCCGTTACCAAGTTATTTGGCTTAGACTACCAAAGGCTATTCAATCACCCACATTGATGGAAGCTCCACTGATGTAGCCTGAAATTACAGTATGAGTGACAAACTGCACAAACTCTCCACGGTTTTGTCACTTAATTTGTATTTTGGATATGCATGCACCTTAGCCACAAGAAAGCTTTACAAAAAACACTGGTGCATTTCCAGCATTTAGAAAGCTATTTATACAACGCAGAAATGTCATCAAGTACACAGCTTCAGACAGTATTGAAACTCATCCTTGCTCGAAGGTTTATGATTACATACCTATGACCAAAGTGAAATAGCCCTCTCCAACACTTTAGAAGTTGTGGCCCATAAGTTTATTTAAAACTTTGTGGCTAATTTCAGGTGTGAAGCAACAAGGCCCTGGAGACTCACATTAATGCTGCATTCCCTCTACAATACTAGAAACTTTGTTTTGTGTGCAGTTGGAGGGGAGTGGAGGTTGTATTTATATTTTCAGTTTATTTCTATTTGGGTTTGAGGGTGTTTTGTTGGTTTTGTTTCTTTGTTTTTTTTAAAGAAACACATGTATCTAATGGAGTGGCTGAATAAAATCTTGTGCTATCTTTACAACTACCTCAACAAGCAGTGTAGATCAACAGAAGAAAATTCTTAAAGCAAGATAGTTGCCTTTGAAGACCATCCACCATCCACCTGTTTCAGTGACTCCTCCTTGAAAGCAGACCAGATTACAACCACAAGTGACCAGAATGCACTTATTGTTTTCCTAGAGTGCAAAGTCCAGCTTATTTTCAACCAAAAAGATTTCAATTCAAGTGCTCCAAGACCATTCCATGATGTTAGCCAAAGCACAGCAGGTGAAAATGACAGATTTGTCCAAAAGAACATTCCCAACTCCAACTAAAATACTAACATACGATGCATCCTAAGGTCAGTTATTTAGTTACACAACATGAGCATATTATTGAAACTGACCTTTCCATGGGTCATCCGTTCTCTTTAAGTGATTTTACAGCTGAAATTGAAAAGTTTCTCTTTATGGATGACAAATCATAGAATCATAGAACGGTTAGAGTTGAAAGGGACCTTAAAGATCATCAAGTTCCGACCCCCCTGCAGTTGGCAGGGACACCTCCCACTAGACCAGCTTGCTCCAAGCCCCATCCAGCCTGGCCTTGAGCTCTTCCAGGGAAGAGGCAGCCACAGCTTCTCTGGGGAGATGATCCTTGAACACTAACCAGCTTTCATGGACGCCTCTCCCCTCCAGTTTTTTCCCCACACTACCCTGCCAATCAGATCTCTCAGGAGTCCAAAGTCTGCTCTCATGAAGTCCAGGGTAGCAAGATTGTTGCACACCTTCCTCGCTGCCTTAAGAATACCGAATTCTACCATTTCATGATCACTACAACCAAGGCTACCCTTCAACTTGACATGCCTTACCAGCCCCTCCTTGCTGTAAAGGACAGGATCCAGCATGGCTCCTTTCCTCGTCAGTTCTTCAATCATTTGAGGAAGGAAGTTGTCATCCACACATTCCAAGAACTTCCTGGATTTCTTGTGCCCTGCTGTGTTGCTCTTCCAACAGATATCAGGGTGGCTGAAGTCCGCCATGAAGACCAGGGTGTGCAAGTGTGATACTGCTCCTCTCTATCTGCCTCATCCTCCTTGTTGTGCTGATCAGGTGGTCTGTAGCAGACCCCCAGTGTAACATCACCTGCCCTTGTGCTCTCTTTAATCCTAACCCATAAGCCTTCCTTGCCTTTTCTTTTACACTTTTGCCCACAGCCTGCCCAGGGCTGCCTACAGGGGCTCCTAGACCCTTGCTCCTTTACTCCCTATTGCTCCTCAGCCTTTCAACTTCTTAGCTCTGCCACCATGCTGAGCAGATCATTGACCTGCTCACATCTTATACAGCACGTCTCATAGCTACCATTTGTTAATAGTAAGAGGTCCTGACACTCTCTGCAGCCTGCAACGAATTTGAACAACTGTACCAGTAATGCCTCTAAGGAAACAGAACATAGACAGATGTTGCCTACCACAATACTATAACCTTTCCTCATTAGGCTAATATTCTACCAAAATTAAAGGAAGACTTATCCATACAGGCTTCACACACTCAGATGAAGACTCAAAGGACATGCCAATAATTACACAGCCAGCACCCACAGAAAAGTTTCAAGGATCTTTTTTGTTCTGCATTGTAGATACAATCACTTACCAAACAAATATAACCTGGTCCACTTGCTCACTAGTGCAAGTATATTAAAGGATAGCAAACCTTTTGTTTTTGACTTATTCAAAAGCTGCACAATATTAACATGCAGTGCAAGGGAACAGAGAGGCACCAGTCATTCAGTCTTCTCTAACAGGGACACAGATTTTCCCAGATTTCACAGTCTCCCTGCCCATATGATTGTCTTCTCCCATGGCCCCCACCCTCAATATTTTTGTTATCAGGGAAAGAAGAAGGGCAATGAATTTGTAACTACCTGTGTCTTGTGAAATACAGTTCAGTTACACTTTTCCCCCACAGGCCTGCTACCACTATTCTAGGTGAACATGCATGCTAGCTGCTTATCCACATTTTCATCCCATGCAATAGCAGCATAGACAGCATTCCAGGGGAAAAAAAATTTACCCAGGCTTCCCTGCTTGGACTGCAGGGTAAACTTCATTCTCTAATTAAATCACATCAATTTTGATCTTATACATTAAAACACACGCACAGAAAACAGTCATACCTTCCTCCTACTGCGTCGTCTTGTGGCTGGGCCCCAGCAGTGTTCCTCTGTGAACGTCGCAGTGACCCCCCTGGATTGTTATTAGGCCGGTTGGACATTGGCACCTCTCTCCTGAAGGGACATACCCTTTCTAGACACTATCATTCACTGAAAGACAAGAGAGAGATCATCATAAGTTATGTGGCACAAAGACTCACTGCCATGCCTCAAGAGGCAAACAGTTACGCAAAAACTTAAGACAAAAAGATTTGAACGATTTTTAGTTAAAAGATACATAGACCAAGATTTCTCTCAAAAGTATTTAAATCCTTAAAACAGAGCAACCAGTTTTCAGTATATACAGCATACAGATGACCCATTAGATTAGAGGACCTTTAAAAGGTCCCTTCCAGCCCAAACTGTTCTATGAGCCTATGACAACAGGTTTCTTTTTTGGCAAGCTTCTGTAATTATGTTAATGAGCCAAGACAAATGCAATTTAGGACAATCTGAATTTGTCAACATTAAGGAAAAATATATTAACTAGTGAAACTCAGTGCTTGATAGAGAGCAATAGTATTTAAGTATTTTAATTCTCATTGCGGGAGATAACGCCAGTTTCAGGAACAAGCAGCAGTATCCACAAGACTACAGAATCAATGAACGATACAGGGTTGGAAGAGACCTCTAGAGATTACCTAGTCCAAGCCCCCTGCCAGAGCAGGTCCACCCAGAGCAGGCTGTACAGAAGTACATCCAGGAAGGTTTTCAGTGTCTCCAGAGATGGAGACAGTACCACCTTTCTGGACAGCCTGTTCAAGGGATCTGCCATCCTCAAAGTAAAGAAGTTCCTCCTCAAGTTTAGATGGAGCTTCCTATGCTCAAGCTCATGCCCATTATCTCTTGTTCTGCCACTGAGCACCACTGAGAAATGACTGGCCCCATCCTCTTAACAGCCACCCTTTAAGTATTTATAAGTATTGATCAGATCCTCCCTCAGTCTTTTCCAGACTGAAAAGACCCAAGTCCCTCAGCCTTCCAAAAGCTACTGCGCTTTCAAAAGGGCCCCTTTCTCCAGTCAGTTTTATGCAATTTCTACTTGGGTACAGAAAGATACACAGTACTTCAGGAGAAGAAATGTAGCTATATAAGCAAGAAAAGGTAGAGACAGGTGAATTAATGACTGTACAATTATTTATTTTTTATTATTTTTTTAAAATAACCAATATGATGGCTTCGTATTAATACTTTTGGAATTGCTTTATGACAGCTAGAGCTCTACAGATATTATTTTGATAGTTATTTACAGAAGACTACAAAAAACACCCAGCTGCAGACCTCAGAAACAAACATATTTCAAGATCAAGCCTCACTTCACTAATCAAAGAAGAGAGAGAACTTTTATGTTGTGCTAAATTGGTATTTCTATACACATAGCATAGCAACAGGACCACAACCAGCAAATCCAGTTTTACTGTTTCTAATTGTGTGGAATCTGGTAAAAAAAGGCATCTGCAGGTGAAAAATATCACAAGAAAAAAAATAATAACAGTTTAAGAACATGATAGTCTATATGCTGATTCAGTATGTATTATATTTATAGCATAGCAAAAACTTTACCAGGAAAAGTTCAAAACATTTCAGTTGCAGATAACTAAGGCTCCGCTCAAACCCAAATACCTTCAACAACATAACTCTCAAGACCTGGCATTGTCAGTAAAGCCAGACAACACTTGACTATCATTGTTTATTCCTCCAAAAGAACCTACAGAAGTAAACAAAAGTGAGTAGAAAAACACCCAGCTAGATTATTCCATCTTCCTGTAGGCCATAAGAAATCAGGAAGATAATAGTATTATGCAAACCATTGCCTCACATGCCTAGTACAACGGCAAAGGACACATACACAATCAAGACACCTGCATAGCACAAGAAATTAGTGATAGGATTCTTCTAGCTCAGATTCAGTCTTGTTACGCTGTAATGATACAGTCTAGTAGTAAAAGCTCCTGGTTAGTATGTCAGAAATACTCTAAATAAGCTCCAGGAATCAAGTAAAAATACAAGTTAGGCAAAAGAATGGCTCCCCATCCTAACCCCCACATCACAGAATCTTTTTGAAAGTTCTTCACGTTCTTCTCACTAGGAGGTCCAACACAGCAGCAGACAGCAAAAGCAGAAAGTAGGATTAATTAGCAAATCACTGTCTTTACCTTATGCTTAGGAACTTGAAAGAATCACAAAATACACATTCCCACAAAATAGAGATGTTCAATGAACCTTGTAAAGAGAAGCCTTAATGACTGCGAAGTTGAGAAAGCTGCAAACTCCACTCAGGAGCTGAGCTTTCGCTCTTCACAATTATTCCTTTGTCTCTGAAACTCTTTAATAGCAGCAAATATTCCCACTAACAAAAAGGTTTAAAGCTTTTAAACAATACATGACACATTCCAGTCTACAAATTCTTACACTTTAGATCACAAAAAGATTTACAATGTAACAGAACAAGCCTGCTATACCTGGAAATTATACCAGCCTGCTGGTGCAGCCAGACTAGTCAGGCTGAGGAGTTATACTCTACAGAGTACATCACAAAAGCAAGCCAACAAGCCCAGTATAAACCAGGCTGAAAGCTGACCAAGGTTCCAACACTACCTAGTAGGTCTAACTGAAGTTGCTTACAGGCACTGTGAAATAACATTGTGCATTCCTTCTTTATTTCTTTAAAGCCAAACATTAAATAAAATAAAAATTGAAAAAAATGAAAAAAATCACTTCATAAGCATCAGCAAGGTGGCATGTTTTTTGCCTTTTCTGATGTCAAACTACCAGCCATACTATGTAGTAAATGGTTGCCACAGATCTACCACCTTGTACTGACTGTAAGAGGAACCTGCATTCTGCAAGGAGCAGTGCTCACTAGAGCTCTGTGGGGTCAGCCACATGTTTTCCCACCCAGGGCCACCACATAAAAGACTCCTCCATAAAAGACTAGAAGTTAGCTGAAGAAAACATCATACGGGTAATCCTGGGGAAACCAGTTTAATGGTGATCTGTCTGGGTGAGCCAGCCACTACGCAGTCTGTGCTTAGAAGTTATGCAGCACAGTGTGTTGTCATACACATGACATTTTCAGCTGTGTAGAAGAATGAAGTGGCAGCTGTTTTATCCTGTAAGGCATCTGTCAAGTCAAGATGATACCCAGAGTTACCTTCTATATTGAAATCTCTCAACTTAACTGTGTTTCTTATTGTGTAGTGTGTTACTATATGACTTTGCCTTTAAATATAATGCTGCTTCATGATCTAGCTATGACCTTTAGCATCACAGTATTAACTTAAGTCTCACTGCAAGTATCTGAAGCTACACAATACCATGTGCCTGGTTAGTTCAAGTATGGAAGAGAACTTTTTAGTAGGTCACAACTGTCTTCCACATGCTAGAACAACAGAAAAGAACCTTGAGTTTCTCAAAACTGAACTGCTCTCATTCAGACAAACATCATCCTCCATCTGTAAACCTCACTCCCAGCACTTGGCTTACTGTTCTCCTTTAGATACCTAAATTCAAAGGAGATGCACAACCCAGTAGATCGGCTGAATGCATCAGTCCAGTCCTGCCACATTTTCAGATAGTTTCCTTAATTACATCGAGCATTCTCCTCACACCTACAATAAGAAAAAGCTACAACTGTACATCAGACCTCTGTGCTCCAGTTGACAGGCTTTGTTATTTCAGAATTTCAATTTCAGGTCCTCTTCTAGCATAAGGTCTTCAGTAAACAAGCCATTTTAGTTAGTATTTCACAGCCTATTCTTAACTGTAATGATGCCATATCACTGGCCTGCAGATGTTCTCCTCATAAGCAGACTCCTTAAATTGAGAATGAATACTAAAAAGCAGCATTTAAAATAAACACACAATATATCTTCTGAAGACATCTAACAGCACTGGCTTCTAGTTGTTCCTACCTCACATAGTATTACTGAGTTTTCATAAACACAGTTTAATTAGCATTAACAGTGATCTTTGTTAATGTACAGGAAAGCAACTAGAATTAATTTCTGGAGACCTAACATACCTATTATGAACACTGTAGCTAATGTATAGCCAACATATTATTTGGAGAGTTTCTGCAGGAAAAAGAGATACAAAAGCCACCTTTCAGGTTGCAGTGAAGCCTTTACCTTTCCTACCCATGGAAAAGCCAACAGGAAGTGACTGACACTTTTCCATATCTTTGAAGCAGAGGAAACTGACAACTACACAACAAGCCTGCATCAGCTTTTACTGAACACCCAAAAGGACTCCGAAGGATACTGTAAACTGATGTAGGCGACAGAAGAGAATGAGTAAACTGAAGCACTCCAACCAGCTCTATGGCCAGTAACAGTATAACAAAGCAAGGTGGTAAGAGCCCCTGTGGAATGGAGTTGAATGTTTTCACAAGAAAAGAGCTTCCTTAATCTAAGTAGGTGAGCTCTGAACTTGGGGGGAGTTTGGAGGTGTGGCTGGATGGAGGGGAGAGGGGGTGTGTGTGCATGTGTAGTACAAGAATTTTTCAGGCTCCTGCACTTCAGTTTCCTCCATATTTAAGGATACGCATAGTACCTCTGCCTATAATACTCCACTATAATGCCTGTTACCTGCTTGGAGTTAAGTACACTTAGTCAGCCTACTTTCTATTTTGTACTTCAGCCAAAAAAAAAAAAACCAACCACAAACGTGCCTTACTTAATGCTGCAGCAGGCCAACTTCTTAGAATTGAAAGACTCACTGCCCTGAAAACAGTATTAAGCAAAAAAGGGGGGGGGAAGGGAGGGGAGAAGGAAAAGACAGGAAGATGTTTATATGCCTTGTAAGTTCAGAACATTTTCTTCCAGTAAGTTGCACATCCTGCCAGCCAGAACCCAGACTTCAGCATACTTATCAAAAAATGTTGAGTCTAAGACCTCAGATTTGTATTCCTTTACTTCCATGTAGATAACATTAATTTACTTCATCAGCTGTATCCATGATAAATCTAGCCAGTTAAGGTAGAAGTAACATTCTAAATATACAAGCATACAACACATTTAAGAGTTGAGACACTAACTGCAACTAAACTGAAGAAATTACTGCATATGGTTCAGTAACGGCTGAATTGTTTTGGACCTACATTGCTTAATTTTAAACTGATCTCACAGCTACACCTCATTTTTGCTCATTGCTTACAAGGTTCTCCTCATTCACCTGCAAACATACACACCTATTTTCTTGCCTTGCAAGCAAGCACTTGCATGTACTCATTCAATTACTTCTACTTCAGCTGACTCAGAAATTCATGAAGATGGTTTAGTCCAGTTAGTTGCTTTAAACCAAGTCTTATGCAGCTGATGTGACACAATACTCTTCCTTACTGTACTTTCTAAACCCAACAGTTACGCACTCTGCCCAGTTATCTTCCATTGCAATCCTCAGCTACAAACGTAAATTTCATGTCAAAGCTCCATGCAAGCAGAAGCTTGTATTTTCAGTTTAGCAGCCTTCTGTCCCTTCTGCTTGTAGAAATAGCTAACAGAATATTTTAGGGATTGGGTACAACAATATACTGAAAATTTCCCTGAAAAAAAATCCCAAATTCTCATCATCCCTCTCTTCTTTCAGTACATACAGGAAAATCTTAGGAACAACCAAGGTTCTACAGCCTCCTAGTACTGTAACATTATTTCACTGCTGGTAAAGCAGACACGTAGATATCAAGGAATTTTCTTCTGAAAATGAGCATGTTGAGTGGTAAGGAAACATATTTCTATACCTCTTCCAGCAAAGAAATTCTACAAACTTTACTGAACAGTTGCATCACTTGACAGTCCTCTTGGAAGACATTAAAAAGATATTGACAGGAAGACAAGCAGAGCTTAACAGCATACAGAGGCAAACTCCTTTTAAAACCTGGTGACTTCTTGATGCAGGGTTCAACTGGCATACAAGAGCTAAGCCAAAATTATTAAAAAAGCCATGGCTAGACAGGATCTCTCATCATCTGGTCCAACCTCCTGTTGAAAGTAAGACCTTAGATTATGACAGAGCCCTCCCATTCTGGTGAGAAGTGAAAATTTCCAACCATGACAAAATATATTCTGAGTTCTGAGCAAGAACCAAGAGACAAAAGGTGAATTACGAGATACCCCAAAGAAAGAGGAAAGAAGAAAAAAATCAAAATATCATGACAGACATAAACGGCATGCAGAGAAGACAGACCATCAGAAAATAGTTATTTTCAGCAGAAGCATTTGATAAGAAGTCATGCAATAGATATCAGTTCAAGTAACCCAAGATCTCAGATCTGTGTACAGGTACGCAAGTATACAAGGATACACTATCCATCCCTCCAAGGACCAGCCTCCCTGAGAACAAACAAAACAACTCTTTCTCACTGCAAATACATATATAGCTCAGTGTCCTGGGTTGAGCAACACAGGACTAACTTTTCTTCTAATGCTGGGGAAACAGCAGTTTTAGAAGACTCTAGTGTCTGAATTCATGAAAATATTTACTTTATAGCCAGCCAGACTCTGTGAGATTCAAGGTCTCAGTGTTTTTGAGCCTTGCCAGGTGCAGGGATGAGGAGGAGCAAGGGGCCTGAGCATCTGACCCAAGCTGGCCAACAGGATTATTTCATACCATGAATGTCAAATTCAATATAAGTTAGACAAGTTTGCTGTGTAGCGCTCTCTCCCTTGATGGTGGTGGTCCAGACAAATCCTTGCCCCAGTATTGGACCCCTGAGGCCTTCCTTTCTTCCTGAAGCTGCTGCACTCATGGTGTCCAACGTTTGCTATTC
This sequence comes from Thinocorus orbignyianus, assembly GCA_013400375.1. Taxonomy (NCBI): domain Eukaryota; kingdom Metazoa; phylum Chordata; class Aves; order Ciconiiformes; family Thinocoridae; genus Thinocorus; species Thinocorus orbignyianus. The sequence goes on from VXBW01006455.1 coordinate 111,492, forward strand.
ACTGCTGGGAGTGCACAGCTTCCCACTGATATAACTGGCTGAGTTTAACTCTTGTATACTCTTTATCAGTATTGGGATTAATACCGGTTCTTAAGTATTATTGTTGATTATTTAGTCTTATTTTATTAAGTTTATTTACATTTCAACCCTTGTGTTTCTTTGTGTTCCCCAATTCCCCCTTCCTGGGTGGGAAGGGGTCATCAGGTGACAGAATAATTGTCTAAACAACAATAAATTGTTATGGGTTTTCTCAAAACATACCACTCGGAGCATTCCCTCCCCCTTCAGTTCCTCAAAAACACAATGCAGTAACCTGTACTAAATTGAGGAAGTAAGCAAAACAGGCATGCAAGCTACAAGCTTCAAAAGCAGTTCAGTCACTGAAGACATTATAGACTTAGGACTAGCTCACATGCCCATTTTTACATCAGGTAACTTTAGACAATACATAAGCTGTTCACCAGAGACAGGTATTTCCAAATTGCTGACAAAAAAGCTTCAGTACAATATTCTTCTTAGATTAATCTAAAAAGAACTCCTCCATTGTAATTCTGCTACTCCGTAATCATTAGAGTAGAAGCATTTCTTAACCACTTCAAAAATGCCCCATATATTTAAAGAAGTATAGATACTGCAGAAAACTTCTGAAATACCAGTAGGCCAAAAATACATGCAAGCTACAGCCTCCACAGGGTGGGGGGGAAGAATTAAGGAGCAGGAGTTACCCCCTGTTCCACTGACTTTATAACAGCCAGCCACCAGAAGATTACAGTAGCCTTTGGGCCTTCCTACATAGGCTTTTCCTCACACAATCTTTCAAGAGCTTGGATCTTGCCTAACGTCCTGGCCAAGACCATGGCAATGCAGAAGGCTACCTTCACAGAATCAGAAAAACAAGTAGCTAGGAACTTGAAAGGATATAACCACCAGGGTAAGATTCTCTAGCATCAATGCATGTATGTCTGTAACAACATACAGACAAAGATTAGGAAGAAAAAGTCTTGACATGGAAGAGGAAGGGAAGAGGAAGCTAAAACCATCTTTGTGGTGTCATGGTACAAAATTATGAAGAGCTATACTGCTAATTGGCAGTTTGAAGATTTACAATTGAATACAGCAGGTAGGAACACCGAAAATGCTTCTGAAGAGACTTACAACACTGTTCATTAGAATAATGCCCAAGTAGTTAGGACTGTGTGATTCAACAGGTTTACATGCCATGGCACCAAGCCAGCAAAGTAGCACCCTTACCTACTGACTTCTGTTTTGTGAAAGGACTGGAAGACACCTGTGCAAAAGATACCATAGCTTGACAAGATGTAGTCTGGGGAAGCCATAAGGCAAGTATTGTTTAGGGTAAATTCTAAACACATGCTTATCACATGCTCAGATCTTGATAAGAACAGTTTTGTGATGGCAGGAAGACATTCTGTGTTACAGAAGCTGAACAGCCTCTCCTGCTTCAAGCAGGTCAGCTGAAGTCCAAGACTGCAGAGATCTTTTGCTGGGCCTGCTACTCAAAAGCAAACTGAAGAAGTCTTCAGTGACCTGAAAGAAGCTTAAAAACTTGTTCTATAAAGACCACTGAGATCTGGCACCCATGAATGGTTCAGAAACAAAACAGTCTACTAGCCTATACATCACAGTGAGAACTTTAGCAAGTCATGTAGACAGGCTGTGCAAAGACAAATAGCAAACAGGGTACTACTCGGAACAATAGAAAAGCACAGGTACTGCTGGCAGATGGCTTCATCATCAGTCAACAGTATAACTGACTGAACTTGAACAGCTCAAGAACCAAGAGAAACCTATGGATAGGAGGGAGGTACAAAAGTTAGCTATAAAAAAAAATACACCTGCAGAAGTTAGATGGCAGAACATGTTCATCTGGACAGCTTAAAGGAACAGCTTAAAAAGTGCTGCTTCTGTTCTGGATATGATTGTACATGACAATAGTGAGCTCAGACATCTCAGGTCTATTTGTACAGCTAGTATCCCTAGTTCATGGTACACACAAATCCATACCTTCCTTTCATTACTGAAAAATCACTATTTTAATGCACTGAAGAATTAAACCTGGACTAAAGCTTAACTACATCCTTGCAAGCTGGTTAAGGGTGGCTTGTTAGCATTAAGACCATAAAACCTCTCATCCCCTACACTCCTTTACTCTAGAAAGCCAGAAGCTTCATTCTAAGAATAAAAAATAAAGAGATTACATGAAACATGTATCTTGCTATTTGTATACTCTTCAGTTCTGCCACCTCACTGCTTTCTCTTATGTTCATCAAGGACACAACTATTACAAATTGTGTCACTCTTCTTTGAGCTGCCTTTTGGCCCACAAAAGTACGTAAGTGTCATTCAGACCTTAACTCTTCTGAATTAAGAGCTAAGAAAAATAGGAAGTATTTCATTTTAGTCTCTTGCTTCTCCATAGTTTAGTTTTTATTTTGAAAATTAAAAGTGTTGTCAACAGCAACTATTCCTCTCCTTCTTGAGAGGATCAGCAACAGAGTTTATTTGAAAAACAATCTCTTAGAACATTTACAAGGGTAAATCACAACTTAATTCAAAGAACCTGCCCATGCTAGGGAAAAAAAAAAAAAAAACACAAAAAGAATTAACTTGCTGTTCTCCAAATAAAACAAGTTTGTTACCTTTCTGTGTCACCATTTGTAACAGATCCAAACTAGTTCAATATAAGTTTTCCATCAGTGTATGGTTTGACTTTAACTCATTAATGAAGGGAATACTCTCAGCCACAGAAAGCACATTTAGAACACCCATAGTTTCTTGGTCTTCAGTGCTCTACTTTAGTTTTTTAATCAGCTAAACATTATGTTCTGTTGTGTAGTTCAGTCAATTCTGCAGCAGTTAGGTTTTTTTCTGCTCAAAAATACAAATATTCTCAAAAGCAAAGAACCCAGAAACTTCTAAATCAATCTACAGTCAGTAAAAGAACAGTCTGATCTGGACAGTTGCAAGTCAGCCAGCAACAGCTCAGCTTCAAAAGTCATCTAGAGATATTTAAGCCATCTCAGTAACATGAAAGATTTGTTACACCACACAGAGAACACATATATAAAAATACAGCAAACATTAGCTGCAGAATACCAAACACCAGTTTTTATTGACAGATCTTTTTCCTTTTTTAGTACAGCAATGGGAAAGAGAAGGGAAAAGCCAGGAGCGTGTGCACGCACGTTCAAAGTTTATTCTTATGTACACTTATGTCACAGAGCAAAATTTCTCTGCCAAATCAGATCCTATAGCAAGAGCTTGACTTCACATCTACAGGAACCTTAAACTTACTGTTACTGACAAGCTGTTGAACAGAGACACTTACACTATAAGAGTCTCAGTAAGCAAATCTGCTACCTGGTGCTAACACAAGTGAGGTTCCAACTTGTTAGCAACAACAGAAGTAATATTTATTTTCCTTTTTTTAAATTGAACAAGAGCAACTGATATTTCCAGGGGAAAAGAATGTATTTTCCAGCAGCCAAATTCTGACCAAAACTCTGCTATTTGTACCCAGCATAAATTGACGCTAATTCTTCATTTCTAGCACACTCTCAACAAAAAACATCACAAGCAATAAAGGACAAACAAGATTTTTACCTCTATTTACAGCTTCTGTAGAAACCCTTGTTTAGTAAAAGCCAAAATTCACTATCTGTGTGGTGGCTTAAGCTTTCACTAACATCATAAAAAGCATGCTGCCTGGCAAGCTTGAGGGAGAACATTTTCTTCAGAAGAGGAGAATGAATTTGAATGAGGAGCTTTTACCTTCTGTGAGACAACATGAACAAAAGCACAGAATCCTTCATGAAGTACCGATCAGTGACAGTGCCAGAAATTAGACATTAGTTGGCAGGAAGGTGGTCAAATTAAGACCAAGTAAACAGGTGAGGCAAAGTTGGGGTAGGGGACATCTGTTATCAGCATTATTCATATTAAGAAAGATAATTAGTTGATCCATTAATGCAAGTTTCAATTTAGAAGCTTGATTTCAGTATTGTCATGCAAGTGAACCAACAATAACACAAGATTATCACCTACTCCAAGTCTGCTCTGCCCCACACAATGCCCAGCTGCCTTTGACCTGCATAGCTCTATTTACTTTAACGTTATCAGTTCCTACACAGAACCTACTGCTTCAACACCAAATTTCTTCCCTGTTCTAACTCCATAGACCAGATGGTGCCTTACATGCAGTTTGCCATTCACTTGCATCTAGCACACGCAGCCCTGAAGTAAAATGAAGTGCAACAGCACTTCCAGACAAATACCGATATGGTACATACCCACGTCCTACCTGCAGAGCCTGTTAGACAATACATGCCCCAAGCTGCAGCACAGCAGGTTGCCTGAGCCCTGCCAAGCTCCTAATGAATTTCTGCCAAGCTGTCTTGAATTACAGAGATACCTAGTGAGTTCAGTGGCTAGCAGAACACCGTTTGACTACCTAAAGTCTAAATTAACATCAAATAATCTCTGCAGTCTTCTAGACAACTCAGGGGCAGGGAAAATAAAAAAAAAAGGTAAGAACTTTAATTAGGCACTAGAATGAAGAAATGCAGAGACTAGATCTTACAGAAGTCACTGCTGGAAGAAGAAACACATAAAACAGTTGACATGTACAAGAAGATCAGACAAGTGTCACAGATAAACCCAAGATTACAGGTCTAAGGGCTTTATGCAGAACTACCTTGAAAACAAGGTAAACAGGGAAGAGATTGGGCCTTTATTTTTAATAATATTCAGTTTGAAGTAAGTTTACATGTAGAAATGCCAGAAGTTGAGAAGCCTGTTCACTTATACTAGCATGTCTTAAAGAGAAAGACTTTAAAACAAAAGAGAAATTAGAAAAAATAACCTCTGCTTCCAGTGAAAGGAGAGGGGGGGTACTCACGTGTTATCTACTTAACTAGAATGGGTCTTGAGTTTTTCCATCTTCAAAATATTATTTAGAAATGTTCTGGACAAAATCAGGAGAATCGCAGGATCCCAATTTCCTTTCGTTTTTCTAACCACTGCTATTTAGTACTGACTCAACCTGATGTCTGGTAAGACCCCCTTTCCTAGACTGTCTCAAGCAAGTTATACTTTCCTCCTGAACAAAGGCATCTACACAAATGCTACAGGAAAAGAAAAAAAAAAGGTCATAGGCCTAATGCATAGCAGGATTCCTACACCACATGATGCAATCTGGGAAACAGTTTAATTGTAGTCGTTGCAGAAGAAGTACAATTAAAACAGGTTAAGTTTCCGGCTTCCTCAGCACTGGATCTGCATACGGACCTTTAGCTATCAAAAGGGATACTGCAACAACAAAGGGATTAAAACATATTTAAGGTTTCTAAACAGAGTAGCGCTCAAACCAATGGCATCTTGGAATTATGTACCACAGATACATCTTCTTGATCAAAGAAAAACAATTTATACATTGACAATATACCTTACAGTGATGTAATTAAGAGCAAGCTGCAATACACATACCAAGTTACTGATACAGGCACAATTAAAGACATTTACCTTGTATGAAATCATGAACCAAACTACCCACCAAATATTTATATAGAGAAGCAGAAGAGAAGTTCTGTGTAAAGCTGAACAAAAGAAAGTTACACCCAAAGAAGCAACTGTTAAACACTAAGGATTAAACTGTCTTTAAGCTGATCCTATCATTGATAGGATCAGGACTCTATAGTGCTCAGAGCTATTCTTTCATGGTAAGCGCACAGAAGAAAATAAAATATTAGTTTCCACAACTGCATTTTAGGAAGGTTCCAATCCTTAAAAGGATGGAAAAAGTTGCTAATGCCAGAGTACTGAGATTTATTAAACAACTTTATGGTACACTTCATTGATGAGACTGCTCAATCTACTCTGCACACATACACCTTTTCAGTACTCGACAAGTAAAAGCAGTTGGTGAGAACAAAATGGGGACAAATGGGGATCACAGGGTATGGGACACTCACTTCCCATTCCCAAGAACCTGAATAGAAAGAGTTAAGATGCTGAATTTGAGCAAATGTAAGCATTAATGCCCTTTAAAATGCTTTTTAACTGGATGTCAGACTTAGTCTTAATTTTAAACTAGACAAGAACTCACCATCTCAAACTTTAACACGGACAAAAAAGCCTACCCCAAATTCCTCTCTTCCCATACACGCAAGTACCACCAACCCTTTTTTCCTGCTTTACCTCATCAGTGACTCCTACCTGCCAGCTCCCCGCCCCAGGCTACCCATACACCTTCCTAGCACAAGCAACAACTGTAATTATGCCAATATCTTACAGTTCAGTAGATTAACAAGCTGACAGTAGTAAGGTATTTTTTCTCAGGGCCATAGCATGGCCAGGTTCAAAGCTGACAGTCACTTCAGAGCTGGATACAAGGCTACTTACTTCCTGGCAAGGTACTGTTCCAGTGGATGCTGCCTAAATCTGTTCAATGCTTTTTGTTACCTACCAGCTAAACTACTCTTCTCTGACCTACTGAAAGGATTCACAGACCACCAGTAACACACAACAATTCAGAAGAACACAAAGTTTCTCCACAGTTCCAAGATACTTATATAAAAAGAATAAGCAGACCTGTAGGTTTTCTATAGCTTGATATGAGGACCAAGGTTATAATATAAAAGCTAGATACTACAATAGCTAATTTGATAAGCCTTTACTTTTGCATTTTGTCTGGGACCAAACCAGAATACTCAGGAGTTGCCTCCTATACAGGTGACCTTTTATCCCACACTAAAGCTGAACTATGCTTTACAAGCAAACATACAACCTATCATCCCAAACACCACATTCTGGTCTTGTCAAGGACTGAAATATGGTGAAAAAGAAGAGTAAAGGAAGGCAGTGCCCATTTTAAGCACTTTGTGTGTCCATCAAAAAATACCTGAGCAAAGCTACACATCCATCTTTGTTATGCTCCTGAAATCAATTTTGGCAAACATGAAAGAAATCCCATACCAATAAGATGACACTGAATTGGAAGCAAGTTTCGCTTAACTCCTATGCAAGATATCATCTTTTTGTTTTGTTTTTTTTTTTTTAAAAAAATAATCCACAAGACACTCATACAGCTTCAGAACTAGTCTGCATAATTTACTATTTATTGTAAGACATTCAATAAAATGCACCAGTAAGGGAAACAAGACAAACAAAAGGATATTTAACTGGAAAGGGCAGCTTCATCATGACGTAAACAAAAAAAAAGAAAGTCAACTCTTTACAACATTTTAGTAAAAATCAAACAAAAACCAAAAAAAACAACAAAAAAAACCAAACAAAAAAAAAGAGAACGGAGTGGCTTCAGGATAAGTTTAAAGAAATAATATGAAATAGACAGGGAAAATACCTGTAGGCCCAGAAGTGAGCACAGCTTCTTCCTTGCCTCCCCTCTGCACAGCATCTTATCGTATCAAATGCAAAATTGGGTATTTCATAAAGGCTGCAGCCTCTCTTCATCCTACATCCGATTTTCTAATCAAAGATACTCAGCTAGGAGCACACACCTCCCATCCCACATATGATTAAGGAACAATGAAGCACTCTAGTAGTCACAGGATCTTTACTACCTCTACTTCTCCATTTGAAGTCTTCGAAATAAATCGTCTCTCCCATCAATTATTTCCTAGAATGTCCAACTCTTACTAGCTACCAAAGATGTCAAATTAATGGTACTAACTTTGAGTCCTTTCTCCATGCTTTTCAAACTTCATTACCACATTTTCTCTGTATGTAAAGGCTTCCCTGGCAGAACAGTTTGGGGACATACATACTGTGTACTGCAATTTTAAAACAGCCATTCTTCCACATAGCTGAAAGTTAGTTTGAAAACACTGCTCAAACTCACAGTATCTATTAAGACATAGTTTCAACTATTTCCTGTAAGATGTGTATTTTGACTAATTAGGAAGTGGAGTGTATAAAGTTTATAGCATTGAATTTTCAAATCAGCAGTCTAGTGGTGTAGTTTGAAATAGCAAGGACAGCATATGCCATTAGCATATACTAATGACAATATTTATTACATTAAAGAGCTGCATGACAACAGTCTGAAAGTTTTAGGGGTGCCTTTTTTTTCCCCAAGAAAAACATTTCAGATTTCATATAGCAGTGTATGTTTTATAATGGATACTTTTCTAATTAAAATGACAGTATAAACATTCTGTACATATTTAAGTGACACATTCTGAGTCAAACACATTTTTTTAGAGCTCCATTAACTCTTAGCTTAATAGTGATTACATTTCCTTATACTGTTCATACAGGACTTAACTTACTAGTAAAATCACACTATAGACTGTAACTATAGGAGAGAAAACCTGAACAAGCCAGTCTTTAGGGCATTAGCTATCATTTTGCACTGTGCTCTTTTTCAGCTGAACTCCATTGCCCTCTTTCAGAGGGCACCACAGTACTGACGGAAGCTAAAATCCTAACTAGATTTCTTGGGAGACATCCCAGTGAATGTGGTCATCTAAAGTCAGAACAGAAAATAAGTTCCTCTAATCCAAAAGCTAAGTCTAAGTGTTGTGTACTTGGTAGAAGCTAATTCTCAACTACTACATATATTTATCCAAAGTTCCTTCCTTTGAGTATGTCATTATTTCAAGTCCCTTGTCTTACACAAATCCCTCAGAAGGTACAGGGATAGAGTACAGTTACTAGTTTCACTCTAATGGCCATTTTCATATTAGAATTCAGCCCATCAAACTTCAGGAGATGGTAAAAAATGTAGACAGTTGTATCTGTACAAGTTTATATAGACAATTTAAAACCTGACAAATTTAACTAGCACCATCACCTGTGAAAGCTTTCAAATTCTGCTGAAGCAGCCTGAAATTAAACCAGCTTTCCCTCCACTCTCCCACCACAAATGCTACTATAATGCAAGTATAATGAACAAAGCAGCTTAGATGACAGCCAGTCAGAAATACGTATTTTAAAATTTTTCCCACCTCAAAGCCAGGCCACCAACCTGTTCCAGCCTCCCCAACACCACAGCAAACATACACACCATGAGTAGGTGCAATCATAATCTTGAATTCTATTACACAGTAACAAAGTACCTTGATTACGGGTGCATCCTGACTTGGTTAAACTTAGACATTTATATCACCGTATTCTACTACAGGTTGAGCTTCCACTTCTGGCTGCCAGAGGTCTAGACTTTCACTAGTCACTTTCTGCTTTTGGTATTGTCAACAGAAATACCAAAACCCTTCTGAAGTAGGCCTTTTTAACAAGTTAGATAACACATAAAACAAAGGCAGGGGCTTACAAGCCCCAAGTCTGTGCTGTTCCACATACGCTGAGAATCTGTTGAAATACAGCAGTTTGTGTCTCCTCTACTTGCCACACTCCATGATGTCAAAGCAGCATTCATGAGTCAATGCACACAAAACTCTGGGTCCTTGAATTTCTTGCCTCAGCCGTTCAAAGCTTAAGCTCAGTGGTTTAACATCTTTAGAACACCTTCCCTTAACAGGACTAAGCACAGAGATCCCCATGGGAGCAATCACCTTTCATGATACAGCAACAAAATTCATGACAATACAGCTAGAGCCAGTGGTATGAAAACTGAGCCCTTACACATACTTCTGAACTTCTTTTTTTTCTCCTCTTAGCCTTTCCCTGGCTACTAGATATTTTAGGTTAAATGTCAGGCATTTAAAGTACTCCAAACAAAAGCAACCCAAAAATACAATAAGGAGAATCGTCCCTTAGTTTCAAAAGCCAAACAAATAAAAAGCAAACTACTACTTAAAAAGAGATCCCGCTAGTGCTGACAGTATTTCCAGGAATAGACCCTCTCCTTTCCTGAGAAACTAAGACTTAAGACTGGATTCTTCAAATACTGATATAGTGAAGGAAGGTAGGCTGTCCTGTGAAAACTAAGTGCCATGAAACTGAATTTGTTTACTCTATCAATGTATGCAAATAGACATTCTCACCAACCCAGAGTTTAGCAAAACAGTACAAGTACTCTTGATGAAGACTATTAAACTACCAGTTTCCATCCCTGTCAGTTTCAAAGCTGTGTTACTACATACTAGAGCAAGAGTATACCTGTCTAAAGTATTTCTGTCTTTAAGACCTATCTGGACTTAAAAATATTTGTGCATATGCATGGCCAGCCACAGGCCCAATGCTGAGAAAAAAATTTTCTGTTAACCATGGGTGCTTAAGCATTTGTAACACCTGAAGGCAGAAAATCTTAAAACTTGTGATGGAATTAGATCTTGGAATTTCAATTCATTGTGATATGAGAGGATACCAGAAGTGAAAGATTTTTTTGACAGCAGAGGTCAGGACACTCACTACTATTTTCAGGATTTTAGAGGAGAGGTCATTTATTAACTTACTTCTGTTTTGTTAAATCCAAGACTATTTGTACAAGCAATTGCTGCTAAGTAGTATTCAAACAGAATATACCACCATATGAGTTTAGTTTATTATTAATAATGATGAGCAGACAGTTACCCATAGAAGGAAACTATAAAACAAGATAAAAGTCTTATTACTGTTACAGCCTTGCTTATTTCAACACAACTACCCAGGTGACATTGTTATCTAGAGCCAAAGCTGTTCCCCCAAAACTCCCATTTTTTTCCAAATCTATCAGAACTTGTAAGGTCCCTTTCCTCTCCTCCTTCCCTCCCCCAAAAGAGTAAGTACACATCAAAAAGATGGAACAGCAAATTATATTAATGAGACACTTGCAATCCCACAAAGTACAGTAATACCAAGCAGCATAGAGATCCTGCACCTCAGTACTAAACCCAAGGAATTTTGCTCTAAATCAAGCCCTTCTAAAATGACATAAGCACTAGTATCTACACATTCCAGTTACTCAATGTGATACTGGAGGGAAAGCAAAGAACCAATGTTTATGTATTTACACACCACTACAGACTGAGAATTCTCCAGTGCTTTTGTACAAGCATTTAATTGGAATACTGTATCCCATCACAGTTGGTCTTGCTCAAGAGAGAATTCCAGTTGAAAGAAAAGTGCTCTTACAGGAGGTGACTAATAAAGCCCATAATATTTCGCCTGGCAACAAAAAAGTTATACATGCCTTCCGTAAGTGACAAAGGTAAGATGCCAAGGGAAGAATAATACTTAAAATGAGAGGATAGCATTGATACAGTTAGCAGGCAAAACAGTTATGAGAAACTTCCAGGCTGGAAATGAGGTGATCTTCAATTTCAAGAAACATGCTGAAACAATGCCACAGGAGAATTGAAGAATTAGAAAACCACATATGGAAACAAAACCAAACATGTACTTACTCACTCTTCAATGGCTGCAAGTTGCATTTGATGTACCAACAACAGTAGCAGACTGCACTTTTGACATTATGAGGTCTCTCACTAAGCTTATTCCTAGACAGTACTACTTCACTGTCCTTACAGTCAAATGACAAACACTGAGTTCTGTTGTCCTGCTAGGCACACCAGCAGAGAGACAAGATACTTGCACTGCTCAGGACTGAGATGCTCAGGTACAAAGTACTTTGAAGGCTCAGTTCCTAGAAAAGGTTAGTACCCTCACTTTGATCTTTTTGCTAAGCCAGTAACCAGAACACCATTCTTGTTATCATAACAGCCATTCTTCCTCAGAAGGTAAAAGAAGTCAGAGAAGGACACTGCAAGGAAGCAAACCTGTATTATCTGCAGTTTGTGAAGCTTTTCTTGCCCTGTCCCACGGTACCCATCACTGAAACTCTGTTGTGACTAAGGAAAAAAACTTGTTCCCACACCTTCTGCTGGGAAAGTGAGGGAAGGTAGAAGATAACTCACAAAGCAAATTAACTGCAGTAAGCAGCAAGTTCCGGGATTTAAAAATTAAAAACCACAAACCATTCACCACATTTTTGGATAGGGCTATTATATGCAGAGGTTGTTTATCCACCTTGATCCTCCTATTGCTGTGTCACTCTGTGCCCATATGTTCACGTTTGATATCTCCCAAATGTGCAGGGTGAAAGGGGGGGGGCCTGGGAGAATGTGGAAATATGCCAAAGTGGGTACATTGATAAAACCAAACCAGCTACTCGATTTTTTTGGAACCATTAGAACAAAACATAGGAATGCTACGAAAGTGTAGCAGAGATTTTGTATCTGAGTAATGAAAAACACTTAAGACAACTGATACTTCAGAATGGGTTACAGAATGGAGAAAGTCAAAATACTAATTTAACTCTGTTAATTGATTTAACAGCATCACCTATCTAGTTTTGAACTGCCATCTTACTGAGCTGACTTTCCAAATAGCCTGACATAATTTTGTTGAAGGAAAATATTGCAAAACTAAAAATCTGGAAGGAATAAACTATTTCATAGTTGAAGGGGAAGAGATCTTAGATGAAAACACATTAAGTAATTTTGTGATACACAGCAACCTACTTGGTTTACTTCTGAGTAAGTTTTTTAAAATGCTCCAACACCACCAAAACAGGATTAAATTTAAGTGCATTAATAGTACAGGTGAGATCTAATAGGGTTTCTAGTAACTTCAAGTGGCCACAAAGCTGCAACAACACCACAGATATCACAAACAAAAGCAACACTAGTTTAGAACAGTCAGACTACTAATAACAGGTTGAGGGAATTAAAGCAGTTCCGGTGGCACTACAAGGTGTTGCCAACAGGAAGCATAGTTAGAATTTAAGTGTAAGATCTCAACCTGATAGAAACTCAGACTTCATCCGAACAAAATACAAGAAACATGTGAAGAGTTTTGAAAAACAGACAATACAACTACACTACACTTACCTATCGACTTCACTTACCTAATAGGAATCTATTTAAAACTACAACAATAGTTTTAACAGCTTTCGGCTAAGTCTGTGACAGAGAAAAAGCCTGATGCAGCCAGGGAGAATACTTTACACCAGACAACCTCTGGCAGCAATAGCCACAAATGTGTTAATTGCATCATATTTTGAAAGCAACAGATCTGAAATTACGTTGCTTGCCACTTCAGCAGAATCTCATAGGCAACTTCACATTTATTTCAAGTGTGATCTCAAAAATTAACTCATTGCTTCATTTGTATTTACCTCAGGCTTCCAAATATACAGTTCTCAGGTTCTGGCTTACTTGAGCTCATCACAGCACAGTTAAGTCAGAATCTCCAGTACCCATACTGTTCAAACTCCAGTTCAGTTTCAGCAGTACTGCAAGAACTCTGTAACTACTATAAAAAAAAAAAAATAAAGAAAACCCCATCCTTAACAATGTGACCATAGTACTCAAGTATTTAAACGTTAATGAAGGGCACTTAAGTGGTACCATTCCTTCACCTACTAAATGCCACAGAATTAATCTTTCCTCTTCACAGTTAACTTGAAGAGAGCTCAGTTACCACTCTCTCCATGGAGTATTTAAATTTGCAGATTGAAGTACGCAATGTTATTTCTCTTAACAACACTTCTTCAGATTCTAGTTAGAAGGTGCTGATTAAAGTTTTTAACTGGAGTCCTCTTGTCAATAGCTTAGTATAAAACACGGCTATGTTCAGTTGCAAGTCTAAAAATACTTGAGGTAAACGAGAAATAATGAGTATGCAGCAGAACTGAAAAGTTGTCATACAAGAAATATGAAGAAAGCATATTTGCTATTTTATTTCTGGCAAAGAAATATATTTATTCTTCTGCCAAGCTTTTTGTAACTGAATAAGGGAATGGAACTAAACTTCCAATCCATAACCTTATGGTATAATACAAGTCTTCGTTTTTATTACCAGGGTTTTATTGTACAAAGCTACCTGCTAAATAAATCGGGCAGAATACTACTAGAGTAAGAGATGGCAGTATGCACTGTCATTACATAATCACAAAAAAACACTGTGGAATAGACTGTAGCAGATACCTAAAGCACAACTGCCAGCACTTGGAATCCTGGCTTAAAGTTTGCCAAAGTTATGCAGCTTCCACCACTTTCTTTAAATGAGATAGTTGAAATGGTGTTGCATTTTTGTGTATACCAATGGTATTCCTGCCCCTTCCGTTACATGAATCCATTTATTTTTATTACTGGTGTTATTTAAAGATCTGAAACCTAGCTATGCAGCTTCTTCTCAGATGCTATTCACTCAGGCTTATTCACAGACTACCAGTGTCTGCAAGTTCTTGTTCACATTAGTGATTTCCCACCTTCCCCTTGCCCCTTTACAACTGATGAGTTCATCAAGCTATTATACACAAAACAACCACAAAAGTCAAAACAAGTGAAGTTTTAAAGAGAAATTTAAGTTCCCAGTCAGTAACTTGATTACAATAGAGTATATCCTCAAAATAAAGAGGAAGAGAATACTCATTAAAGAGCTCCAAGTCTGTATTCAGCATACAGCCTATTAATACACATCTTCAGTTACTTTCCTCATTAGTTCTCTTTACGTGCATAGCCACATCTCACCTGTGATCAGAAGGTTCAGTTACATCGCACACACCTTCCACAACAGGAAACTCTCCATACTGAATAAGCTAATTACATAAGGCATTTGACATGAGAAGACACAGAACACTGTTAACACGGATGCCACCTTCTAGGCCTGATGTTCACCACATCTTACAATATTATCCTGTCCAAAACAGACATCTACCACAGATTCATATTCCACAAAGGTAAATGATGTAAACGCAGCCTCTCCTTACTAACTCCAGGAGTTAAGTAATCTAATAATTATACCAGCAAAAGAACATTTAATGCAAGTCCCTCAATTGTTTGGGAGGGAGAGTGTGTGTGCGTACACACGTGTGGTTTTCCTTTTCTTTGGGGTAGGCAAAGGGAATACTGAAGTCTACCACCACTAGTGTTACTATGCGCTGTTCACACCCACCCTTTTTTGGTGCCTCAACTCATATATATCACTTTAAAAAAAAATGTTTCCAACTTAGAAGATAATACATCAGTGCGTTTTTGATTTCCACATTTATTTACCTGTACTTCTACTTTTACATCTAAGCAGCACTAGACTAAGACAGGAGGTACAGGACAGATCTCAAGCACATAAAAGCCCACAGTACAGAGTGAAGACAGTTTCTCCTACCCAGAGTGGCTAAGACAAACCATAACAAGCTCATCACAAGGCAAATAAAGTTAGACACCGAAAAAGATGAGGGAGAACAAAACAGTATGCATGCTTTCTAAAAGCAAATGTAGCATAAAGACTAGACCTAGTTACCTTGGAGTATAAGTATGTACCAGATGACCTAGGAAGGTTTGTCTCAGGCCTATTCCTCCTAATGGTTTTACCTTTAGGAACTACCCCTAAAAATCAAAGTAGAAATTCTTCATTACAGCTACTGCTCTGCATTAATAACCATTGATATTAACCATGCTTTAAATACACAATAATAGCCAGCCACAAATCTGAAGGAGATGCACATTGCTGGTATTGAGTCTAATGCCTGTCTCATGACTAGACAGCTGTCAGAAAGTTTAACACCTTCGTCCTCAAGTAACACACGTACATCAGAATATAAAGAACATGTTTATATTCTTTCATTTCCACCTTCACAGGTGGTCTAGCAAGTAGCTGCCCTTTTTTATGCTAAGTTTATTTAAATGGATGTTATGCGATAGAACAAGGGTTGTCAGTAACAAGTTACTCCGAAAGGAGATTAAACACGAAACATACCTTCCCTTTCAGATCTTAAAAAAAAAAAAAAGCCTTCTTGTTCAAGAAGTACCAGGGACCTCAGCTTCCATTTTGAAATACCAAACTGCTCCCTGCAACTCAAGGTTCACATTCCAGGAGATGACTCAGACCCTTTCATACCTTTTTAAGAAGGTTAAATCTCTGCAGTTCAGCATGTGCACTTTACTGTGGACACCATCACAAAACAGACCAACCCACTCAGAAAACACTGAGAAACTGATTTCCCCCCTGCTCCATGATCCAGCACTGTACCCACTACACACTATAGAATCACTCCAGTTTCTGCTCTACACACACCTTTAAGTTTGTTTGGTTTAAGTTTTCTTCTCCTGTCCTCAGCACAGGACGACCAGTGAACATTTATTCAACAGCAGATAAAGTCAAGTGGTGAGCGTGGCTGAGTGACCTCCAGAGGTCCTTTTCAAATTGGCTTACTATACAAATCATGACAAAGTGGGCTTTTTTGGAGCAACTGAAGGCAATCATGGTTTGAAAACCATTGCTAGTACTTCTGAGGCATTTTTAATATTGAAGTCCAGTATTAGATCAATGCAATTAACTTTGTTGATAATACCTAACTTTAAGTTTTTCCTATCTTAAAGTCCTCACTTCAAAAGCTGAGTATCTACTGCTCTTATACATGGCAGTTTTCTGCCATGTTTGTACTGAGTATGTTCATGAGTCAAGTAAGACTGGCATCAGTCATTGCAACATTGCAAGACAAGCCTTATTATAGACAGTGAGAGTAAACAGATTGGTTGTGTGCTCGAACCCTGGCTGCCAGACAGAAGTAAAGGAGAATATGCAGTCATATTTACAGTTAGATTCTACCAAGTTGTTGAGAAAAGTTTTATCACACAGCAGGATTAGGAAAACAACTGCTCTTCAAAACTAACATTCACACTAAAGCGACCATCACTGTTATCTGAAAGTACGCAGTGGAGAAGCTGGTTCACGTAGCACTGTCCTTCACACTGACTATACACTTGATATCACACATAGCTAGAAATTTTCTATTTACAGAAGACTCCTGAAATTATGTTTTAAAGTTAATAATTTTGTTAGAAAAGACATCCTGATACAAGCTGCTACATGCGAGCGTTTTGTCATACTTGATCACCGGTGAGAAGTCTGAAAATAGTTTTGCTCCTTGAAAAACATTATCTAATGTAAATCAAAAAAAGCATGAGGAAGGAAGAAAGAAAGCATTAATGAGACTTTGCTTTAGTTACCAAACTCATGTCCCAAATTAAAACTTAGCTATGAAAATGCTCAGCAAGAAGCTGGTTCATATACTGTCATAAATCTACTATGATACTATATACAGATTAAAATATTAAGAGCAAATTCAAAGTATTACTTCTTCAAAAAATAAAAACATTGACTGAAAAGTAATCTGGTACCCTACCAAAAAAATTCACATGTACTACTATCTTCACAGTCAGTACCAAATGGGGCAGTGGCAGCTTGAGGAAAAGGTTCCACTATTAAGGATGTCAGAGTCCACAAAGTGTTTCATAGGGAGCATTACTAATTTGGCAGGTGAACAGGACACAGATCATCCAGCAGGCCAACGGGAGATCCCACAAAGACTCCAGGGCAAGTTTTTGACAGTGTGATAGTACTGTACAGAGACAGTGCATTGTGTTGTACAACTCTGGGGTTTGATTATACTTTGTCACAACAGTTTAGTCTCACTGTGACAGAAGACAGACCTGTGATCAGAACTGTTCTAAATGATGCTTACTGATCAGTTGGATCAAAAATATAGCAAGACCTATAAATATAAGGCGAACATATACAGCTCTGAGATTCACTTACACTGCAAATGAAGTACAAACATGTTGGTTAGTCAAACAATAACTTCCCTTCTTGTGCTTCAGCCTCATTGCTTAGAAACAAAATAATTTAGTCAGGCTACCTTCCTGGATTATCTCAAAGTAAATAACTGTACTTATCAGTGATATAAGGACCCACACAAAAATTTATCATGGCTTCTTTCATGTCATGAAAGTTAACCGTATTACGTTTTTGCTAAACTGTCACAGGACTAGAGCATCTTTGTTGCCTATAGCTCTAGGCCTCAAATTGAGGAACAATTCAAGAACAAGTTTATTACAATTTTTTCTCTATTTGCATCCTGGGGTTGAAGGCACATATTCAAAGAGCAATATAAAAAGAAAAAATGTACTTGTGTATCATTCCCGATTGAGAATGACAGTTGTGATTTTCACTTACTGGGAAGATACATGTTGTTTCCCTAATGGTCAGTTTGGCCTGAAGAACTTTTGCAAGACATCAAAAGACTCCATTTTCATAAGCCTCTTACTCAACAGGTCGGCACTCCTACCAAAGTAGATCTGCTATATTAATAAGTAGTAATGCCACACTGTGGATGACCTACAATTTTTCTGCTAACAGTTAAGACCTGTTTAAGGCTCCTACCTATGGAGCCTTGCACCTGGAGACCGAAGAACAGTCAGACTTAAAATTGTCAATTTAAGCTTACTACTAACAATTTTTTCCTGAGACACCACAGGAGTGAAATTGGAAAAAAAAAAAAAAGAAAAAAGAAAAAAAGAAAAAAAAGTCAGATTTCTATAAGAACAGGATATACCAAACAATAAAAACTAAAAATACCCTTCCATTTTAAGATCAAAAACAGTTTATGTACAGAATCAAGACACAATCAGATACATTTTACAAATATAGAAACTATTACAAATTAAAAACACATTTCTGAAAACCAGAAGTATTATTTACATTATTTACTTACCAGAAGAATGCTTTTAAATCTCTTAATTGAAATACATTTTTAAAATATTAGCTGCAAAACTGAAATACTAATATTTTCATAAATACATTTAATTCCTATCAATATTTATTAAGTAGGCAACTAAAAAAAGGAAAGGTATACAGTTATTTTTCAAGTACTGCTTTCATGTTCATTATGCAAATTCGCATATATATAAAAAAAGTAAAATATATTTGAAAGCTTTTGGTGTAATGAAAAACTTAGACCTCATTAAACCATTTTCAGCACCAAATCAAATAACAAGAAAACATGCCTGTACAATTAAAAGTCTAGTCTTTGGGTTGGGAGGGAAGAGAAAGAGAGAAAACTGTACAGAAGAAAATATACCAGAGATAAACAGAAGTAATCACAGCAATACTTGCCAGCTTTTAGTCTGTAAGAACGTGTATCCACAGTGACAATCTCCCTAAGAAAAGCCCATAAAAGTGAAGTCATTAGAATTCCTCCTCTTTCTCATTATGAAGGATGTGCTTCATATTTGTCAGGTAGTAACTACTCAAGTCCTCTTTCTGACAGTCTTTAAAGCACCAGAAAGCTCAATATTCATAACACACACAAAATACATAAACCATGAAAGTTACCCTGTTTGAGTAAAGTTTTGTGTTATGGTGTTGGAACCTCTGGATCAATATTATTTCTGCTGAACAAGGCAGGAAAAAAAACCCCTTGAATAGTCTTTTGGAAAAAATATATATATTTCCAATTAAATTATTTGATTGCTACACATAATAAAACCACCCTCAAAACCAACCACACACACTCTAAAAACGTTCCCAAGCTGCATGCCAGACTCGGAGAATAAATTTAGGCCAGTACCAAGCACTCATTTCTTCCCCAAGTGTAAATGCGACACAATCGGGCCTCACATGCAGGCCTCTCTCTTCAATACAGGCAGGACCTTTGTTCGATACGTCGATGTTTTTCCCCCAAAGCCCTTGACACAACTTTCCATTCTTTCCCCTATTATTTTCCGGTTCACAGTCTAGACTCTCGGACTCCCGTTCTGTGAAAACCCCTGGCTGCCGAGAAAGCCAGTGCACTCGGGAGGGGGGGGCGGGGGGCGGGGGCGGGGGGG
>VXBW01006455.1:132222-151674 GCA_013400375.1 Thinocorus orbignyianus
GCTGCCGCCGGCCCTGCTCCTTTAAGAGGGGGCTGGGCCGCCAGTGACCCCGCGTGATGTCCGCCTCTTCCTGGTTGCCATAGACACCGCCTTCCAGCGTCCCAAAATGGCGCTCCTGCCGGGGGAGGAGGTGTTCGAGACGCGCCGGCAGGCCCCAGCCCCCGGCAAGGACTTCTGCCAGTTGCTCGTCACCCGGCGGGAGGTGGGTGCCAGGCGGCTGCCCCGCCGCTCTCTTCCCCTTACCTCATACCCGGGAAGGAAAGGCGGCTGGGGCCCGCTCCAGCCTCTGAGGCGGCGGCGGCGGTGGGGGCCTTGTGCTTGGGCAAGGGCCGGTGAGGAGCAGAGGGGCCGTGGTGGGGAAGGGTAAGGGCCGCCTGTTACCGCCGCCAGGTAGTCACCGGTCAGTGCTGCTGGTTTGGCCTCCTGAGGGCTGGGAACACCTTGCTGCAGCCCTGGGAAGTGGTGTTGGTTACTGGCTGGGGAGCAGGTAAGGCCTTGCCACCAAAAAGGGTTATTTCTTGGCATAGGTGAAAGTGTGTCTGGATGAGGAGCCTCTGTGGGCTAGAGATTTCTTCTGCTTACGGTATCCCGGGCCTCTGGGTGAGGATCAGAGGAAGGGAGCAATAAAGCAGCATAGAATTATTTGGGTTGGAAGTGCCCTTAAAGGTAGTCTAGTTCCAGCCCCTCTGCCATGGGCAGGGACATCTCCCACTAGACCAGGTTCCTCAAAATCCTTCAAAACAATGAGTTAGTAGCCTTGGGGAAAAAAATATATATGTATCTGTGATTTTGTAACTTTCAACAAAGCTTAAGTCTTCAGAACAGTGAGTTAGTAGCCTTGGGAAGAAATATGTAGAAATCTGTGACTTTATAACCTTAAAACAAAGGTAAATTTACTCTCAGAAATGCTTTATGAATAAATGAGGTGCTCACATGTAAAGTAAATAAATAACAAATCCTTAAGTAACATCACAATATTTCTCCTAAGGAAAGACAGGTTTAACTGTACTCTTAGAGTAACTAGACTTAAGGTGAGGGGAAACAATATTTTAACAGTAGTTAACAATAGTCTAACTTCTCATTCCAGGAAAATAAATTGCCCATCTGGGAATGGGAAGACAGTGTATATTTTCCATGTGGAAGATGTTTAGGTGTCTTGCCTTGTGTCTGTGTACATAACTGGTTTTCTGATCAGGGAAATAAGCAACCCTAAATATCCTGGAAGAGCTTTTTTTTTTTTTTAATTCATTTGAAATATACTGCGAAATGTTCTCTGTGAAGATTTTTTCATACAAAAAGTAATAGTAATCATCAATGATAAATATCTGATAGTAAATAAATGAGATGTAACAAATCTGGTTATGAGTTGGTAAGATTATGAAATAAAAAAGCAAATCTCCTATAATTTTTCTTTCATTTTGACCTATTTTAATTGGTTGGCTTTTTATGTGTAAGAGATGAGCTTCTGAATCTATGATTTAGAAGTTGCAGAATTAAAGAAAAAATTCTGAGAAAGCTTTTAAAATGTCTCACCAGAACAAAAGCCCATGTATTTTGAAAGTAGGGGGAAGTTATTATTTTGTTTTCCCAAATGAAAATAGTGAACGTATTTTCCTCCAGAGATGAGAGAATCATCAGATTTGTAATTCGGAAATTAAAGGGAGAGGAAGGTGACAAATTGAAGTTCAGCTGCAATTCCAAATGATCTGTGTTCTGCATGTTATATGTGGCTTCTTTTGGTCTGGTGCCCAAGACTTTGGTTTTAAATCACCAGTGTCTTTAGCAGTTTCCAAAAGGGTTTTGGTTTCATTCTCCTAAAATAAAAAATAAAAAAAAGCTAAAGTAGAGCTAAGAAGGCAATTGTAGGGAGCTTTGAGTTCCACCAAAATTGAGAGTAATTGTAGTGCTACACAACAGCTGGGAAATGTGTGCTTATGTACTTTTCTGTAGCTGAGGTCTTGTAATGGGCCTGTCCCATTGACCTCAAGGGAATCCTGTTGGTGCTGTGCCTCTGCATGGAGTATGTAATGGAGTGTTGGGGGGGTTTACCATTCCTTTTTGCACTTAGGTAATAAAATTAAGATGCTACTTACTAATATTATCTTATATTAGATTATCCATATAATATATGGAACAGGTTACCCGGAGAAGCTGTGGATGTTCCACCCCTGGGGGTGTTCAAGACTAGGCTGGATGGGGCTTAGAGCAGCCTGCTCTAGTGGGAAGTGTCCCTGCCCATGGCAGGGGGACTAGAACTTGATGATCTTTAAGGTCCCTTCCAACCCAAACCATTCTACAATTCTATAATATTCTGGGGTTTTGGTTCCCTTATCAGTTTCCTGTCAAATACCTCAGATAGCTATTTTCAGGCTTTGTTTTTAGCTACACAAATGTATCTTTAAAACAAACCAAAGTCAGTTAACATAAACTGTGCAGAAAGCTTTGTAACTGTCATCGGAAGTAAGTTAATTATTCTATAAATGTTTATTGTACATACTGTATTACCAAGAAGTTAGTGCCACTGAAAAAGAACTGGTTTGGTTTATTTGAAAAACTTCAATTTAATTTTATGATGGTAAGATCATTTCAGTGTGATGCAGTGAACATATGTATTTGAATATATCACTATATCCTTTGAAGCTGATGTATCTGATTCTAGCAAAACTTCCCAATTCAATCACATTTGAATTCACTGTTGCTGAAAACAACTAACTTCGTATATGTAATCTCTGGAATTTTAACTGCTGTACACATAAAACTTCTAGATGCTAGTTAGTCTTTCCACGGGCTATGGAGTCTCCTGAGAAGAGGTTGGTGTCAAAAATAGTAATCAAAGGTATAGGCATCACTGATGTGACAAGTTATGCATCATGTAAAGTATATTTAGTCCTAATGTGTTAGCATCTAGGAGGCCTAGTTGCTGGCTCACATTCCCAGTATGCTGTTTTGCAGTTTCCTAATAAATAACAGTCATTGCCTGAAAGACCTTACAGTGTAAGCCTCCAACCTTGCACATAGTTACATGAATGCTGAAATTTGCTACTTTGAATAGTCCCATTCTTCGAAGTCAGCGGTTTCAAAACGGTCCATTGTTTTTCTTTAAAAACAAAAAGGGAGTTTGTGGCTGCATGGTGGATTTGTATGAAGGCTCCCGTGTTTCTGTGAGTGCTGCCCTACTTTGAATGCTCTACTCAGGCTTTACATGAGCAGTAAAGTCAACTCCTTCAAAATGATGCTATTAATTTACTGGGCATGTCTTTTACAGCTCCAGAGTGCATGTGCCTGTACTCATGGCCAGGATTTCCAGGTAGCAGCTGGCTGTCAAGTCAGACTGTCTATAAAACAGAAATTCTATACAGGTCTTCAGAATGTGTTAGGGCAAAAGATTTAGTTGCCCAGTGGCCGTACTGGGGGGAAAAGCAAGTCCATGGCAGCAGGCTCTGTGTTCAAATAAGCCACGTGAAATGTCTGTTGCTTTTGTTTAGCTTTTTCCCTCATTCTAGGGAATTGGCATCTTTCTTCTATCATGTAACGTGGTATGTCAGGGATGCTGTCCAGAAGGCATTTTTTAAGTCTGCTACTGTGTCAAGATCAATACAGTAGGACTAGACCAATGTATATTGCACAACTAAAAATAAATGAACTGGAATTTGTGCAAACTAAACGAAGGACATCTCTGAGAGCAGAGTTAAGCATACACAAAGAAGTTTGCTGAAGTTAAGTATAAACAATAGTCAAATGAAGAGGACAAGATGGTCAAAAAGAGTACCTAGGATGTGATAACAGAAGCACACATCCTCAAGTGAAAGCATGTGAATTATTTTATTGCTGCAAAAGTAAATTGGAAAATATTTATTACTCTCAATATTGTCAACTTTGATAATAGCAAGGTGTATTTCAGCACCCTTGTTTCTGTTTAACTCAAATCCAGATAAACTAGGACACCTGGAAAAAAGGAAAGCAAGGCCTGCTGTGGGCAAACAAGATACTGGAAACAGGCAAAAGCAATGGCTGCTTTGAACTCTTCTAGCCAATCAAATGCAGCAGTAGTTTAAAACCAAAAATAGCTAGAAATACACCCACTTGTCTGCGTGGGTACATTTGTGTCCAAAAAGTACCAAGGAGACCCTGATGGTAACTTTTTGTTTTGCAGCAAGATACCTATTCCATCTCAGATACAAATTCAATTTCAATTACATTTCAGAATTAGAGCCATTAATTAGGACTTTATAAACAAAGGTTTTGACTACTCAGTAGCAAGCATGCACTTCCATTGAGAAGTTAGCTAGGGAAGATTTCTGCATAGGATACTTCAAGGAGGAAGCATAAGTTGAAGGGGAGAGGCTTGTAACTCATTACAAATAACCCTTCTAAAGGTAGGCTGTATAGAGCTACGGATGCATAAGTGAGTATTCACAGAACACAGTTCAGCCGGTGGGATTGTGTAAAAGGAGAGTTCTTTTAAACCAGCAGCAAAAAGACTGTGTTTTTTTTTTTTCCAAGTAGCTGTTTTAAGGCTGCAATCATAACTTCACAAATGCAGGGTAACTATCCCACACATTTCCCCTGTGTGGACATCTACCAGTCCTGCTGCAGAGGTGTAGACTGGAAGGTTAGACTGAAAGAAATTACTTCAGGTCATCAAGTCCAAGTCCCTGCTTTCATCCAGCCACATAGCATAGATGGGTCTTGATGTGCTTCAAAGGTTCTGCCTTTCTGCTTCACACAGGGTAACTTCCCCAGCTTGTCACCTCTCTGATTGTTAGAAATGCAGTTATACAGACTAATTTACAACGTATTTTGTGTGGAGGTAGTTTTTAGTTTGAATACTGTCCTTGTGTGTATATAACAATGTTATAGATGTTTGTATATGTGTGTATCTGTAGATATGTATATTTATAATTTATAATATTTATATTTCACTGTTTTTCAGTGAAACAAACTCTCTACTTCCTGGTCACTTTCCTATCTTTTCACTGCATTTCTTCTCATTAGAACTTCTGTTTTTAACAATAGTGTCTTATGACTGCCATGTGCAAAGGCATTGTTACTTCTCTGTGTTTTCTGGAAAATTCTATGTGATTTAAATTTTAGGATTGTATTTAAATTTCTCTACTAAAATCACGTTAGTGAGTCTTGCTCATCCTTTGAAGAATTATTATACCAATGTTTTTCTCTTCTGTCAACTTTAAATTTGTAACCTTTTGGTTTATAGCAGAAATTATTTCTAAGGTAATGACTTTGCCATTTGTACTTTTCAATTTCTATTGCCCTCTGCTTTTACCAGGTGTTCTTTGAGTTATGTGAAAGAGAAGTTGGTATACATGTCAGTATAAACATACTAAATGGAAAAACATGCTTGGCCATAAAATGTGTACTAGGAATCCTGCTAGAATTCATGGGAACAATGGTTAGTTTTTATTTTACGTGAGTGCATGTAATATTACATAGAATGGGAATCTTTTTTCTCTCAAGACTGATATCAAGGATGGCAACCTGTTTAACATTCGCCTTTCCATCTATCTTTCACTGTACATGCTTTTCCAAAATTAATGCCAAATTAATATTTGATATACCAGTTATGATTTTGCATGGTTTGTCACAAGTAATAGACATTATCTGTTTGTACAGAACAAACAATAAATCCTATGAGTTCCAACATTAAACGTAAGATGACTCTAGACAGTCATGCAAATAACCTTTCAAAATAAAGTTTCTTATAAATTGTCTATCAGATGGTAAGTGCAGGTTTTGAAAAGTGCAAGAGGTAACGTAGAAAAGGGTAGTGGGGTAGTGTAGAAAAGGTTGGTCGCTCATTTTGGTTAAACAAGGAATACAGACACACACACACACACACAAAATGACTGGTGCTTAATCTGGTTGTTGGACAGGCTGGTAACTAAAAAGATGAGGCTAGTAACAAAAGAAACACAATGGGGAAATGAGTCACTCAACAAGTAATTAATACTAGCATCTGTCGCCATTTAATGGATACAGCACTAATCAGAGGTTTTTGTCATGTTAGTAAAATGTTTAGCTACTTACCAGTAAAGGGCATCGTTTGTATCCAAAGCTAACATACTTCTGTGCAGTATTCCGTGTGTGATCCACTCATATAGCAGCCAAGATAACTGAATTTTATCAAATATGTAACTGCAGAATTGTATGTTTGGTCAGAGATCAGCAACTAGATTCTTTAACAAATATATACAGGACATCTAGATGAGCAATTACTGCAGGTAACTAGGCAAACAGTTCTGATGACTGTTCCTGTTCTTTATCCATCATTGCTTCTATTGTTTAGTGTCCACTTCTACATCTTCAATCAGTTTCTGATTAAATCAATGTATTTCGAGCACAGAGTATTATTTTGAGTACTGAGAACTACTTATTTTCTTAAAAGATCCTGTAAATAATTGTTTTCATTTCAAAAACAAAGTTGTTTTCTGGTTTTCTTAGTTGTAAGCAAAAATTCTGGAACTACAGCATTTAAATCTTAAGAAACATATTTTTAAAAAAAAAACTATTTTCAATAAACAGTCTGATTCCATTTCAGATCTCTGTAAAGCCTAAATTTAAAAGGGAAAAACCAACCAAACAAAAAAAAACCCAAATGTGTACAGACACACACACACAAGTAATTGATTGTTTTACTGGTTGTGTCCTGTTCTTTGTCAGTTGTGAGTACTTTCAGGCTCTATTGAAACCTGCAAGGATAGTTCCTTCACATTAAAAAATGATACTATAAGGTTAAATAAGTGTCTTCTTTGTGTCTTGGGCTTGTTTTTGTGTCTTAATGATGATACTTGATATATCAACCTCTTTGATTGACAGAAGATGCCATTTGAAGTGCTTAAGCCAGATGGACTGGAAGAAAAAAAATTAGCAGATGTTATTATAGTAATTAAGCTGAAATTAATTTTGCGTTATACTAAACAATTTTTTGCAAGATAAATTTGATTTTAAGTAAAGGTCTGTGGCAGATGAACCTTTCTCTAAGCCATATTATTTTATTTGCATTTGAAACCCGAAGGATGCCATACCAGTTATTGCCTAGCTGGACCGATTTCATTCAAGTCTCTTCTTTGACATTTCAAATGGAGAATTTCAGTTCTTAAACAAAAAGACCGTAAAAAATTTCTCTAAAGGGGGCTTAAAAAAAGATAGTTTTGTTATAAGCTATCTGTATAGTGGACTTTAATTGCATAAAACTAGCAACTTGATATTGTTGTCTTAAATTAGAATTATTTCAAGCATAGTTTGATGACTTCAGGAGAAGGAAGCCATTTTGTTTCAGCTCAGGAAATGCTGCTATGTTGAAAAAGTCTGTTTCTAAAATAATTAAATGCTTTCATGGCAATGGTATCACAGAGTATTAAGAAATTATTATCAGGAGAGTGTTTGTTAAGCCTAAAACACATAAGGAAATCTCCTTTGCTTTCTTGATCTCTAATTTAGATATCTAAGTAAACATTAGAGCTGCTTCGAAAATGGGAAGTTTCTCTGGGGAAATAATGCTGTATTGGGAAAAAAAAAAGAATACTGTTGTCAGGTGTTTCTGTCCAAAACTAAAATTTGTTGGTTTAGCAATGTTGTGATGCTGTCTTATAGTTTTGATGTCTCATAGTGTCTCTTTCTTCTTCCATGATGCACCACCTCTGGATGTATGCAGTTGCTAGGCCTTACCCATCAGGGAACATTTGGGAATACTTTGGTCATGCTGCAGTATTGAAGATGTAATCCAGCACAAGAACACAACTGGCATAGGAAAATTTGGACTTTTAACAACTGAAATGCAGTTTGTGATATGTTGCTGAAGCAATGCTGGCACTTCAGGGCTTTCCTTGTTGGTGGATCATGGTTTCTCTGCAGAGGGCATCACATACAGCAATAAAAATGGTGGGTTTTTTCCTTCCCAAAAACCAGTTCTCTCAGTTTGTGGGTTGTTGTTTGTTTTTCCCATGAGCATTACTAAATGCTTAATACTGTGAAACATTCATTTATTAATTTTAAATTAGATATTTAGCTGATATTGAGTCCTTAAGTGGTGGTTGTGTGTGAAGTTCAGCTGTTTGTGTGCCTACAATAATTCAGTACTGTCATGGAGGCTTATAAAATTCTTATTTCAATAGTGGCTGAACTGTTATTAGAAGGTGCATTGAAATATTCTCATAACAATTTCAATTAAGGTATGTTAAAGATAAGAAAATAATTCTAGTTAGTTTTCTGTTACTGTTATTTACTATTAATCTAGTTTTCTGTATCACCGGTAGCCTAGAGATGAATTTGTTCTTTTGTCTAGACTGGTTTTTGTCCACTTGTATCTAGCATACAGACAGCGTTATCATACTGAATTGCAATGTTTAAGCTCCCATTTTGATTTAAGTTTTATGCATGGCTTTAATACTTATGGCTTTCTTCAAAGGTGTGCTCGATCTAGTTCAACCTGCCAACAACGATTTTCAGGTCATCAAGGTGTAATAGTTTCTCAAGGTAAGCAATCACCACTATGTGATTGTGTTTCCTACTGTACCCAAGTGTCTGTTGTTTATATGTTCATTATTGTAAGTGCTTGTTCTTCCAGAGAAAGATTTAGTTATATTCTTCACTTGCCTTACTTTATGTAGTACATCCCTTATCCCTCTTGCTCTGTATTGGGAAACCTCAGGAGTAATTCTACTTTTGTGTTACCAAAGGTAAGTTTGTGTTGCCGTCTGTTCTCTTGTTTCCTTTCTTCCAGCTTCAAGTTAGGAAAATAAGTGTTTCTTCTTTATTAACTAAGAGCAATTTTCGTTTTTTAATTTTCCACATACACAGCAGCAGTCATCATGAAGAACCTTCAGATGTATTTACTTGAGCATATATTTATACTCTGTTCATTTATCAAAAATCAATGAAATGCACGCAGTAATTTGTTCAAGGGAAGGAAAAAAAAGCGAAGAGTTGAAGGCAAAGCTAGAAAAGGATCATGATTTTTACCTTAAGGTTTGATAGATTATGAAAGGCCTTATCTGAAGGTGCATTAGTGTAATTTAAAATTTGTTTTTAAACAAACTTGGTAAAGCTGTTCTAAACTTCTCTATGATGTTTATTGTAAATATTTGTTTTATTTTGGGTATAAACTAAATCAATTTGTGTTAAGCTGAGATAAGCCTAAGTTAAACCAAAGTAAAAGTGCCTGCAGCTTTTGGGTGGACTTCACTAAATTAGATTAAAATTGTGCACTGGGTGAAACCAGTATAAAAGTAATTTGTTGGATGAAACCTGAATTAGACAAATTATCTGGAGAAGTGAAGTAACTAGAAGAAAGAATGCTAGTGCACAGTAAAATGATCAAAATCATTTGTCAAAAAAGTCAAAATGATATTGTAGAAGGAGAGTGTCTGAAGCTAGAGTTCTAAATGACATAAGAGGATAATAGTGAACAATAAAGGGAAAGGAATGACAACAGATGGGGATTGCAGGCAAAAGAAGCTGTGTACCTAGAAAGCATCAAAAGAGCAAGCAGATACTTGGAACAGAAAATGGAATGCATGTATTTAATATACATGCACAGGAAGTTATAGTGACAACTGATAAAGAAAGGTTAGATTTCAGCATTCACCAAGTCAGTGCCACAGCTGAATTGTGCAATTGCTCCCTCCTACGCAGTTTACAATGAGACTGAAACCTACAGGTAACAAGTGTTAAGTTTAATGTAAAAAAAGTAATTAAAATTGGACTGGAGAAAAATAGTATTTGAAGAAACAAAAAGGAAAAAAAAAAAAGCTTTTTCAGAGATCATGCTACCGATTGTACTGAGTTCATACTTGCCACCATGGCTTTTTCTGAAAACTAGAGACACAGGTGGAAATCGAGTATATTGGAATACCTGCGCAACGTAATGGATTCTGTAGTGTTCCCGTCATTTGATCAAGTGGAATTAAAGCTGAAAAAGGACAGCGAGGGAACTTTGAAAAAAACATTGAGTGTTAGTCTTCTAAACAGTGTGATGAGATTTTTAGGGGCCAGCACAATAGGTGTGTCTCAATTTACAGTAAGAGACATTGGTGCTGAAAGTGAGCTGACTACATAAGAACACAGGAAAACAATTTTCAGCAGGCATTCGATTAGACTGGTTGCAGATACATACAAATCAGGATAAGTATCCAGGAAGGGAGTAGTGCGATGATTGAACTAGGACCTAATCTGTAACAAAAAAGATTGCCGGTTATATGCACATTCACTGCTAAAGGAAATGCAGACTTCCTAGAAAAGGACTTTCCATTGTAACACTGCTGTATTTTAGGGCTTTTCATACACATAGGAGTGAGTCTGTCTGTTCTGTTGGGTTTTTTTACTGTAATGAAGGAAAAAATTGAGGGTGGGGGTGTGTGAACGATGGAGCTACTCAGAAGAAATTTAAAGCATTGACTAACCCTGAAATTGTAACAAGGAGACCTTGACATTAAAGCAAGGAGGATGAACGAAAAGAAATGGTTTCAAATGAAACCTGTCAGCATCCTATCCATCTAGAAAGGAATGTTATGTCTTGTACTTAGCTACCATCCTTTGTTCTGTTAAATAGTGGAATAATCTCTTTGTGCCAGTCTTATCTAGGTCTGCCTGTTTAATCACATTAATAAACAGCAAGTATCATGATCATAATTGAAGACTGATCCTCAAGACTAATTTTTTATTCCCTCTGCTAGCATTGATTTCCCCTCAGCACATACCCCCCTCCCTTCTGCATTGTCTCTCACTCTTCTGCTCTTGTATTGTTTTCTCTGATCTGTGTGCACAAGCCAGTATAAAGGTAGAAGTTACCCTACAAAAAGCACCTGTGCTGTAAGCATCTGAGATAAAGATCTTTAGCTTTTTCTTTTTTTTTTTTTTCTTCCCTATTTATTTATTTGTTTGTTTTCCTCTGCGAGCTCTGAGGAAACTAAAGAGGAATGATACTAAAATAGGAATAAACCAGGTATGTAACTGAGAGGAAGGGAAGAGACCGTGGTGAGGCAGCAGATCTTTTGCTCAAACAGGACTAGTGCATTCGCCAAAGGAAAAAGCAATTATTTTTTCCAAGCTTTTTATTCTGTCTTCCCCCTGCATTTTACTAAAATGTTTTTCAGATACTTTAAGCAGAAGCCTTTGGTAGGTACACACACGAATGCAGAGCTTAGTTTTTAAGGGCGTTATAAATGTTCTAATTTTAACTCAAATGTATTCTGTATAGTTCAATCAACTGAAGTGTTTTATTACTTGTGCAGTATATCAAGAAGGAAACTCAGTATCAAGGAGAAATAACAGTGAACTATGAAGGTGGTCATTTCATCTAGATAAATAAGTCTTCTCTTCAAATTGATGCTAATTTAAAAGAACTAGTTTTCTTATGCAAATATGAACATCCATACTTATGTGCACTTGTTTTTATTGGTTACTATCTAAAACTTCAGAGTGCTGGGTTGGTTTTTTTATTAGAAACTTGTTATAAATGGCAGGAGGCACAAATATATGTACAAGTAACTACTGATACTAGTTACTTAGTCAGAGGACAGGTGGGACATTGTCCCTGAATAGCTGGTCAGAAAGTAAAAGACTATCTAGGAACTGACTACAGCAGCAATAAAAGCCTGCTTGCTCAGTGGCTTAGCACAGTTGGAGACTTACCTTAATTGGTGAACGCATTGAGACTTTCTATTGATGTAATATAATTAGGAGGGAGAGTGGTCTTGCTGGTTGGATTGTTTAACCCCCCTCAGTTACAACTGTTTTCACAGCAATTGGGAAAAGCAGAGTTAAATGTTACTGAATTCATTTACTCTTCTTAATAGTGTCTTTCCACCTATCTGGTATTGTTTTTTCTCTGAATGTTTTACAAGGTTTACCAGTATGTCCATCAAAACACAATTAATTTTTTAAGCTCTGTAATAGCAGAATGATCAGGTTAAGGGCATGGATCTAAACCCACAATGTGTTATAAGGAGTCTTCTATTATTCTGGTTTTCATCGGTAAATGAAAGAATTGTTTAATCACACACCAAGTGGTAATCACTTTCAGGATAGTACTGGTTAAGTTGTGTGATGCGGAGCTAATGGTTTAGTGCAAATGGTATTCTTTTTGCTTTATCTTAAGTGTTCAGATAAATGTTATAGCAGTAGTTTTGGAGCATTTTGTCTTCTATTAAGCAGTTCGTGTTTACAATCTTAAAAGCCTGATTATAAAATTAAGCTGGTTTTCTGTTGTTGCTTGGAAGATAAAGGTGCAAGATATCCATCTTCAATAGCAATGAATGATTACATGTAGGAACATGTAGGAAGATGTCTTTGCTTTAACCGTTTGCTTATCAATTTTGTTCTGACCATATTCTCACTTAGTTTTCTACAAAGTAGAATGGAAGTAGCCTTATGTGCTGATTCTCCCTACATTGCTAAAGATACAGAGACGTTTTGAAAGTACAGTCAGCATTCACTGCCCTGTTAGCCCCATGGTGGGCTAAAACATATGAGTTCTAAAGCTTTCCCAGGGGGTAAGATCATCACTGTAACAGAATGACAAGTGGTTTATAATCTTTTCTGCATTGAATCCTCATCACTAGTATGTTAAGTGGTGGTGTTTCAGTGATGTGATGGTCTGTACTGTGCATGTACATTACAGAAATGCTAACTCTGCTATTATGACATGTTTCAGTGGTGTAATCTGTTTTCGTATATTAAATTCTAGAATGCAGATTGGATGAATGGATTATTTTCCCTTCAGAAAGGCAACTGTTTCACTGTAAAATGAATAAAGATTGTATATATCTTTGTAAAATAGGATGAACTTACACAACGGAGTAGGATGTTTTTTCTTTTGTTCACATAATGAGGGTTATTTTGCAGAGTATAACGGATATGTCTGAGAGTTAATTGAAGCTCTTTTGTGTTTGTGCTATCAGAAACGTGACTTAGTAATTCCAATTACCCCCGTAACGATACACAATAAACATCAAAGTGATAAATTTTAGCTGACTATATTTGACATTCAAATGTAGGTGTTAAGTCTTTATTCAGACTTATTTACTGTTACTGTATATGAGAGATCAACAGGAGAAAAGCAAGACTTGAAAAATACAGAAATTATTGGCATGGGCCTGCCTTAATAGGTTGTCTGGAATCTGAGCTTTAATTTGAAAAATAATGATGAAAATGAATGCAACTCATTAGGAGCTAGTTAATTCTTCTCAATTTTAAAAAACTACATTTGGACACTAAAATACCAGAGGGATCTAAAGTTAAATTTCATATTTATAGATGTAAACCACTTTTGTCAGATTTAAAAATTGTAATAGTAAATTTAACTGTGTTATTTGGTCAGTGTATGTGAGTAGTCTCTCTGGCATATTGACAGTTAACTCAAGTTTTGCTTTTAATTTTCCCAGACTACGTGCCCGTGGGGAAAATAAGACTTTATGAAGTTTATTTCTTATATATACATATATGTGTTTATAAATGTTCACCTCACTAATGTTCTCATTTGTCAGTTGTATTGCACAGTGTGTCAGGAATCCACCTATACATAAAATGATTTAAAACCCTCAGTTTTCTCAATGAAATGGAAATAAATAAGCCAGGTTAATATTAGTAAAATTACAAAATTATATTTTTTAACCTTGTCTACAAAACCAACTGAATCCTACTTTTCGCTTAGAATGTGATCTTTGCTAATGACTTGCATAAAGGAACAGACATGACTACAACTTTCTTCTCCTCTAGACCCAGCTGTGACAGCAACAAGAGTCATCATTAAAAACTAACACACTATTCAAGCACATATTTAATGTTTTATGAGAACTATGGGAAAATTACTGATAGGCAGGCCAGGATTTACTACTCACATTAATCTTTTTTTTTTTTCTTGCATGCTATGTAATGTGGGCTTTCTTTTCTTTGACTCTGAAAATGTGAGTTGAATGTATACTTCTGGAGAGCTTTCTCTAGAGTTTTCAGGCATTCTAAGTGCTGAGCCTTGAACCGTCCTATTAGTTTTTATTTTTAACAAAATCTTAAAATGACAGTTTAACTTCCAAGACGGCTACTTTTGAATGCCTGAGCAGTTGAATGTTTCTACTTAACCACATAATATAGTGCCTGATGAACTGTATTTCTGTGACTAAATGAAAAACAAAAAGAGATTGTTTATAGTTTTGCAAGTTGAGATGTCATTAAACATGCTTTAATTTCTGTGAACAATTTGCACACAGCGGTTGGGAACATTTTATTTGTACGTAAAAACATTTCACAGTTGTCTAGGTGCATTAGGAGATGTTTATTGTCCTTTGAAGCATGTTGTAGGGCTGCTGGTAGTGTAACTGTAGTCTGATCTCTTGTGATAACTTTGGTTTGGGAATAGTAGTAATATTTGCACAACCAGAATCCTGAATCTTAGTAATGTATTTAGCTCATGGTACTTGATGTTAATTTCTTCTTCCTTCTTATTCTTTTCTTCCACAATTATAGGTAATTTTCAGGTGGTGGAAAATCTCACTTAGAAATGAATGTTGTGAATCAAGACCCGGAGAAATTAAAGAGTCCCAGGAAGACTTTTTGGGTGATTCATCTCTTCACAGTAAGATAACAATAATAGTTACAAATTTGCTGTAGCATATAATGGAATAATCTGTGATACTGATCTGTAATAACATTCATGAAATATGTGATTACTTTGACTAACAGACTTTTAAAATGAATTTATTAATATAAATTAATATATGAATACTGGGGAAAAAAACAGAAGACATGACAGTAAATGTAAATATGGGATCAATTCCAGCAACATTGCCAGTTTGGTTATAAGACAATGACAGAAGTATTAGCAACAAAATTAGACCAGAAAGCAATATTTTTATTGCTAATAACTCCGTCCTTATAATGCTCTGTGCCAACACATTTGGTTTTATGACCGTGTTATGAGCCACCTAGATTCTGAGTCTGATTTAGTGTAAATAACACCAAGGTACTTGGGATTTTGCAAGTGCAACATGACTTTAGGAGCACACAGCCAGAAAAAGAAATGTAGTGAGGACACCACTAAGTAACCTCAAGATGTAGACTTGTAGAGCTGTTTTCCAACCTCTTCCTGAGAGACAGGCCACTGAGAGCATCTGAAATAATCACACCTTTTCCCAAAGTTCCATGGAACTAGGTTTCCCAAGTAGTTATTGTTCTGAATCCTCTTAGAATCTTGATTCTCAGTGGTGGATTAGATAAGAGATATCATGTCACAAGATATGGTTGGTCATGGCTTACAGAGGAAACAGTTTCTTGAAAATACCAAGTCAAAACCAGATTAATTCAGCAACTGCAACAAATAAATAACTGAGGTCTGAGCTGTGACCTGGTCTGAAAATGGAGCACTTCCTAACTGTGCCTTGCAGGGCCTGGATTGAGATCCAGGGCTTTTGTAGCCCAAGAGACTAGGAAGCACTCAAACACCTTGCACTGGGGAGATTTTGGCATTTGGGGTTTATTGGGTTTTTTAGTTAAATAAGCTGCTCTTGTATTCTGATATTTTTACAGACATAAGAAAATTCAGTTACAGATGTGACTTCTTATTTATCCTATTTTTATAATGAACTTGAAAGATGTCATTTTCAAATGAATTCCCGTTTTCCTCATCAACAGCTTTGATAGAGATCATCTTACTTACACCTTGCAGAGGAGGTCTAGTTTCCCAAGAAGTATATGAATCTCAGGTGGTAGGGGAGAGAGTAAAACTTTCCTTGAGAAAATATACTTGTTTGCAGGAGTAAACTTGAGTGCATACCCTTTTAGGGTCTGAAATAAGACCAACGTGTTTCCTCTGCTTTGCTTATTAAAATCTTAACACTTCCTACAGCACAATCAAGATTTTATTTTATTTTATTTTGAAGTCTTGGTGAGTTAACATGTTCTTTGTTTCTATGTTTAGGTTTGTGTTTCTGATCCCCATTATGACTTTTGTAACTGGCTAATTTCAAGTGAATGTGATTAAAATAACGCTTCCTTAGGCAGTTGGGTAGGGAGATGGCAAGTGACTCCTGTTAGTGCTCTGTTGATGGAAAGACGGCACATTCTGAGCTCATGTGACTGGATATATGCACGAACCACAGAAAAATGTTTCAATTAGTGCTTGCAGTCTGTAACAAAACAAATATTTGATTCCAGTTATTACTACTTGTTTTGACTAGGAGGGGAATGAATGTATTGTGAACCAACAGAAAATGGACTGCCTCTTGAATTTGGCTAGTGCTCATGGAGTCTTTAAATATGCTATGCTTGTTTGCAGTAGGTGTTTATAATTGCTCCATTGGTTGAGGTAGAGTTGTACCACACTTTGATTTGACAAAATTGATTATCAATTTTTATAAATTTGAGCTTTCAAAGAAGTAGTCTTCTGTACTTTTTTAGACAAGAATTACATAAAACATCTAGCTGAACTTTAGAAATAGATTTTCGTGTTCTTATTCCCAAAATATGTTTCTAATTTTATATTTGTATGGACCCCGTAAAAGTAGATTTTATATGTGAACATATATTAGTGAGGGATTTAGCTTGGGTTTTTTTGTCATTGCTTATACTGGAAGATTATCCTGTGCCATTTGATTATTAAAAATTGCCACAATAAAACATCTGGTTTACATTACCTGGATACAATGACTCAAACAGTGAAGTTATTGTTAACATGCAGTTATCTGCTGTTACTCTGTGTGTTTTCAGTAGGTTACAAATAAGATTTACCTGCTTTTTCTTGAAAAGTGTTATTGGTAGTTCAGAGGTTTCCTATCCCACAGAAAGTATTGAAAACCACAGTTGCCATTCTTTCCTAACATTTAGTCATTTCTTTCTCCTTCTAAAATTATCTTTAAAACCATACATGGGGTTTTCCCTCTGTTTTTTAGTAAAATTTTAATGTAAAATAGAAGTGTTTGGTTTTCAGAAAATGCTGAAGTAAATAAAAGTATTATAAATATGAATGTTTGTGAGAAGTTATATAGTTATATTTATATTATTTCTGTCCAAGGCTCTTGTTGTTCCACACAATCAGATGTTTTTACACCTCATTCTCACCTCCTGTTAAGAGGAGCTTTGCTGTTGTTCTCCTAAGTATTCAGATTTATTTATTTTTTTTCCTAATAATTCTTCACGACTGTATATACTGGAATAATATTCTAGTTATCCTTACTGAATTTTTTGCCAAATGAGTGTCCACATACAAAGCTCCTCACCAGACCCGTGGGTTGCTGCTCAAATTTGGTAAACTCTACCAGCAAATGTTTATCTGTGGTATATTGTATGTTTATCATATGTGTGTTGTATGTACATGTGTCTTTCCTTTATTGGACAGTGAAATGAGGTATCATTAGTTTGTTTTCATAATCTCAACTGAGTCAAGAAAGAAGAGCAAGATTTTGTATATTGCTAGATTTTCATTGTAGTTATGCAAAGATAGAAAATGAATGATTGATAGTGTAGGGCAAGAGAAGAGAGGTCTATTTATATTGGATGAGTGCGCAAACAGTACAACTCTTCAAGTGGTATCCAGCACTCATAGGATGAAAATTTCACAGAAAACCTGAAATTCAATGTACTTTCATAGTTAGTTTTCCATTATCTGCATATACAATTATAAAGCAGGATAAATCCAGCTGAATGTGCTTTAAAGTAGCCAAACCAAGTCATGTTATTGTTTCTAGAAATAAATAATCTTCAAGGAAACCTCTAAGACCAGCAAATGTTCATGTGGTAGCCTGTTTAATCATTTCACATAAAATAGATGCACACTGCAAACATTATCATCACCAGTCCTAGTATACAAAGATTTGGATCATTCTTCCATATCAGCTTGAGTTAGATCAGCCAATTTTTAGTTGAGTGTGTAGATAATTTCTGTACTTGCATAAAGAATTTGAGGAAAATTACTGACTCCATAGAACTGAGATGTTTGGAAAGCAAAAAAAGCAAGTAAGAACCAACAGCAAAATGTTTGTGCTTGCAGTATGATACAGTAACAGAAAAGAAGGCTTGAACAGTATTGGGCATCTACCCAAAGACACGAAGGAAGATAAGGTGATAGTTTTCTTCTACTTAATTACCTTAGGAATATTTTGAACAAAAAAAAAAAAAGAAGAAAAATAAATCTTAACATCTGAGCAGTGAAATCATGTGATGTGGAAAGCTCTTTTAAATGTGTTCATGAAAGCTTGAGTTTTCTAACTAATCTTACAAAATATTTTGGAGATAAAACTGCTGCATCAGAATTGGATATACTTACTGCCTATAGTCAGGAGAATTTCAGCTTCCAAAATTCTGTTTCTCTTATTATTTTATTACTTTAACATACATGAAAAGTTAGACTCTGGTTGGTTTGGGGGGAAAAAAAACAACCACACAACAGCAACAACAAAAAAACCTACAAAATCCCACAAGACAACAACAATAAAATCTCCCACTTTGGATGCATTAGAATAATTTCATAACAAAAAATAGTAATTCTGCTTTAACTTTAAATTTTGATCCCTGTGTTCCTGAATGAAAAAGGGTGGGGAGGTGGATAAGGGAGAGAAGTCCCTTACAAATCTGGATGGCTGCATTCGTATTGTCGGATCTTAGGAAACAATATTTACCACTGGTTATTCATTAGAAGTGTAGCAAATTGCTTTCAGAATCTTGTTTTAAAATAAACCAGTATTTTTATTGAAGCTATTTGACCAAGTAGATAAACGATCTGAAGAAACAGTGTTGGATTCAGAAGCCCAAGTTCCAAGTTGGAAAATGAAGCAGAAACAATCGACTGTATGAATGCAGGATGGGGAGTATCTCCCTAAGTAAAAAAAAAAGAAAAAGAATTTGGCATTGTACTGGATCACAAAACGAATGAGTCAAAAGTGTCATGTCACTGCAGAAGATACCTACAGGTATCTTCATTTTAGTGGTTTAACTGTACCTGTATAATGTAAGATGTAGAGCTACAGGGACTCTTAATGACAGAGCCATTGCTGTTTTCCCCAAAGCGTGCAACTGAAGTACTTTTTCCAGTTGTTTTACTAACCTCCCCCTGAGTAAATAACAGCCTTTTTGTAAATAAATATACACATATGTGGAAATGTGGACAAAATGTATCTAGACAAGTCTTAGTTCAGCTTTGCTGTGTTTTAATGTTCCTTAGCTGAGACAAGAGTTTGCTGAATGCTAGACAATATACAGTTTTTTAACTAAAGCCTTGTTTACTGCTTAGGCTTCCTGAATGTCACTAGCAACTCTTAAAATGAACAGAAATACTAGAAGTTACTAATGTTCAATACAAGATATTATATGTTATTTTCTCTAGAAAACATGTAAAAAATTGAGCTGACTTTTCTGATTGATTTATTGTTCTTAAGAATTATCTGAATAATTGGGAAGAAATTTCAGGCTTTTTTCAAATCTGTTGTCTCTTGGGTTTGTTTGGTGGGG
>VXBW01006455.1:151709-170899 GCA_013400375.1 Thinocorus orbignyianus
TTTTTTTTTTTTTTTTTTTTTTTTGTCACAGTTCAGGTTGCTATAGTGTTTGGTGCCAAAGTTCTGGAACATGTCCTCAATCTGTGCCGAGGTAACTATGACTTCCTGGAACGGCTTCCTGTCCCATTGCTCCTGTACATCATTTCCTTTCTGGAGCTTGAAGATATTGCCAGGCTTTCTCAAGTTTCACGCAGATTTAAAATGGTAAAAAAAAAATAAAATAAAAAATTAAAAGTACATTATTTTTAAATTAAAATTGTTAGCTTTGCTGTGCAGCATCTTGGTTTTGATTCATCTGAAGTTTAATTTCATCTGTCTCCTTTACTTAAATTTGAGATAATAAATTAATCATCTGAATACAAACAACTGAAGGGGTGCAATAAATCTAGATCACTGATTGTGATTATTCTGTTGCATGCAATAAACACAATGATCCAGATAATTCCATTGTAACTCATGTTTTGGTGCTATGCACTACTCCAGGATTAAGTATTTGAGATGTTAAACCTATGCTTTGCATTATGATTTGTGTTATTGTAATGTCTAGAAACTTCTACAGACCATGGGCCAGGATCACCTTATGCTAGACTCATTAACGAACAAAAAATGATTGCCTTCCCTGGAGAGCTTATGTTTTAAATCTTTGACAAAAGACAGGAGCACAAGGAAAGAGGGTTTTTCCAAGACTTTTGTAGATCTTGTAGCAAGGACCTGTAAGGAATGGAGGAGAGAAATTGTGCTTGCTTGCTAGGATGTTCTTTCCAGTTATCAGACAAGTTTGCAAAATAGTATGAACATGTTGAATTGAAACTTTAAAAAGTAAATAACAGAAGTTGCCACTATTGGCTGATTGCAGCTAAGAGTAGCTTCCTGGAGCTGAACGAGGGGTAACACTTTGGGAAGGATAACCTGGAAGTCTCAGGGTAATGTGGGCCAGTCTGTTGGTGCCAAAAAGAGAGAAGTCATAGGCTGACTTAGGCTGTGTTGGAAAGGCCTTTGAGAGGTCATCTGTTCCAACCTGCTCTCAGCGGGGTCAGGTAACTGGAGAGATGGAAAGATAATAAGTTTAGAGCTGTGATCTAGGAAGCTTAATTTTATGATCTAAATACCTCAAAATTGCGTTTTTCTATCCCAATCACAGCCTGAAAAAAGGCTGCTATAGTAACTCAGGTGGAGGGAGAAAAAGGGTTTAGCTTACAGAAAATAGAGGAGAAGCATATTAGAAAGAAAAGTAACTTGATTCTTATCACCAGGGGGGCTGTAGGAGCCTACAATGAAACCTGTCAAGTTATGGGTTGTACGGTTACTGAAAACATAAGCAGTGGTGAGACCTAGAAGAAGATAAAAAGAAGTTTAGTCGTCTTGAGTCGAGTGTGGCAGGTGACAGTTAGAGGCTCTCTGAAAGGCTTCAGAGAGACAGATTAACCTTTTAGTTTGGAGAACAGCATGTCTGTGGTGCAGAGGGCATTTCCAAATTGTATCAGAATGAGATTACTCGGAGGGTGTGTATCTTGAGGCTGTGTGGCCCAAGTTCTGTGGAAGACTGCTGATGGTTCAAGAGGACATGGCTGTACTGCTGTTCCTGTGCTGTGGCTCCAAAGACATTATAGATGCTTTAACAAGAGTGACTTCAAGGAGCGCAAGAAAAGTGTAAAGAAAGCACAGGAGAAAATGGTGAGATAGCCAAATAGAGCATGTTGTGAATTTAAAGATGAAGGACAGCTGGAAGTGGGTAAGGTTGCCAAGTTCTGGGCTTTCAGTTTCAAGATAAAATAGTTGATCTTGTGACTGAAAACAACCAGTAGAGGATGAGAGAATAAAAACAACTAAAAGGGAGGAAGAGAATGGAGAGAAGGGAGGTCAGGAAATGATTTCTTAGTGTGTTTGGAATCCATCTGTCATTTCCAGAGAGTGAGTGGAGCAGGATGAGGTACTGTGGAGGGCAGTAAACTTTTAATTAGTTTAACACAAAGCCTTGTGAATTTAAGGAAATCCTAGAAATAATTGAGTTACAAAATAATAAAGTTAAGATTTTGGCACAATGAAATAACTTATTACAACTAGTAATGCTATGCTGTCTTTCTCATTTCAGCAATGTTTTTAAGGAAGTAAAAATTTGCTCCAATACTATGAGTTTTCCTTTGCAGACCAATTAATGTGTAGGCTGCAATGGTGCTTTCTGTGGAATTATAAAAAAAAAAAAAAAAGCATATTCAGATTTTCAAATAGGGAAAAATAGAACAGTCTCTGCACTCAGAACTAAGTGGGGTTGGAAAGGCTCTGTATGTCCATCCTGTGCAGCCTCGTAGGCTGAACTGAACAGGTACCTTCATTTGTTACCCAAGGCATGGCATTTCTTTACTCAGTAGTTCTGGGCATAAATACTGGTCTCCAGAGTATTCAGATGCTTTCAATATGTGTTTCAAAGTATTTTACGTTTTCACTAGGTAGTATTTCTAAGTATTGTGACAGAAGCTCCATATCAAAAGAAACAAAGTCAGAAGTCCTAATGCGGATACCACCGCTGGAGCACTGTTTGAGTTTTCCAAATGCTTTTTTAGCAAACTGCTGTATTGTGATGTGTCCCAGCACAAGCTCAGGAAAGGATTCGTTTCGTTTATTTTGTACGGGGTCTTTAGGCAGCCAAAATTAAACTAGGAAAAGAACCCCGCTTTCGATGAGCTCAAGGAATGGACTCCCGCTAGAGGGAGCCAGGTTCCCAGCGCAAGAGCGAGAAGGAGCTACCCTGCGCTGGCCGCGCAGCGCTGCTCGGATTCCCTTGTACAGAAGGGGATGTACAGAAGGGGAGGTCTGATGGTTAGCAGGCAATTCAGAAGCCATTGGCAGGGGAATAAAACCACAATAACGACAGCGATTATCTTTTTTCCTTCTCTATTTTTTTTTTTAATAGATCACCATATTTGGAAATACAAATATATGATATTAAAAGCCAGTCTTCACTATTTTTAACTTAATGGTGTCCATTTTTCATAGGAACAGCGGAATGGTTAGAAAGAGAGCAAGCAGAAATTTAAAGAAAACTTTTAGAATGCATATCTTTTCATTTCAGGGCTTCTACAGCAATTTCCCTGCCAATAACCCCTGCTTTTCCATTGCTGAAATACAGTAACATGTTGTGTGTGCCTGCACTATGATCGCTCTCACAATTCAAGAACAATAGAAATAGGGCCACACGTACCCCGTTACAGCTTCTCTGTAGTCAGCGAATTAAACAGTTTAAGGTATCCAGCTACATCAGCAGTATCTAACAGAAGTTGTAACAGGACATTTGCTTTTCTGTTTCTGGTACTGCTTGTGGCAGACATACCAGCCACTTGCATTGGAGTAATCTAGTACAGCTCCACTTAGGTCCCTGCAATTGCACACTTAGAAAAGTTAAATGTTTGGTAGAAGAATCAATGTCACTGTGCTATGGTATAACTTAAAATGGGCAGATAATATATACACAGAGTATCTTCCCAATTCTTTTTCTGTGATGATTGTCATCCAACAAATTACATCGCTTTCTCTTCCTATCATATAATATTTCCACCTGGTTTTGTTTATGGAGTCGTTCTGAAAGAGGGAGGCATCTCCTGAGAAACAGGCTTAATCCCTACAGTGCTCTGAAAGCTTCCTAAAACTGCATTTCTATTGTAAATCCAAAGGCAATTTGCTTATTTTACTTACCTTGAAAACAGATTCGCATTTGTGATGTGATTTTTACTTCCTGACGAGTTCTTTGGCATAATTGTGCAGTTTCATTGATTCTGGTGGAGCTGTATGAATTACAT
Source organism: Thinocorus orbignyianus (assembly GCA_013400375.1). NCBI lineage: Eukaryota > Metazoa > Chordata > Aves > Ciconiiformes > Thinocoridae > Thinocorus > Thinocorus orbignyianus. The sequence goes on from VXBW01006455.1 coordinate 155,504, forward strand.
ACCAGGAAAGTATGTGGCATTACGGCTGCTTTTAGTGTGGCAGAAAGGTCTTTGATAATCTACAAAACAAAGCTTCTCAAATTTTTCATAGACGAACATGCGATATCTTGCGTTGGCAACAGTGGGCAAAACTTCCACTGATGTCACTGTGAGTTTAACTAGTGCTGCATCTTTTAAGATAAATGGGCAGTTTGCACTGCAAGTGACCTTCATACAAGGCATCTGTGTTGTCTAAACACGTTTTGTGTAGTAAAATACTCAGCAATGAGTAAGCCAAATTATGGTTTTAAGCCTCTACTTTCTCTTACAACTAGATATGTAACAGTAACGCGCTATGGGAAAATATTGTGGAGAACTTGTGTGACACCATTACAACTGACATGAAAGAACTTGCGCAGGAAATTGGCTGGAAGAAAGTCTTCTTCACAAACAGACTTCAGCTACAGCTGCAGCTACGAAGGAGGAAGCAGAAACAAGATGCTCAAAACAAAAAAGTAACTGAATAAATATGTAATTTTCATTCCAGTAACTGTTATAAGGTGTGGATTTGCCGTGTATCAGGTTGAACATACCGACATTTGTGCTTTACTAGGGAAAGCGGGTCAATTTAGGGATTGAAACAGGAAAAACGTGTCTTACTCAGAACAGCATGTAACTAATACAATGTTTAATATGTTGAGTGTCCTGAAGTTGTATTACAATTGGCATTGTAACAGGTACTAGCAATAGAAGAGATTGTGACTTCTTTGTACTTCTTCATTCCAACATTTCTATTTTGTATATATGCTACAGACACTCCATGGCTTACATCAGATGCTATTGCATTGTCGTCATTACCTTTATACAAAACCATCTATCGCTTCTTGTAACACAAATTGCCCATGAATGCTGAGGTTTTTACTGCCCATCATGGTAATTTTGCAATATTTAAGGGCAAGCAACACTTAGCTAGTTCCAGAGTTTGATGCATGTTCAAATGTTTTTAAATTAATTATCTAAACTTCAGGCAAATAATAATTTCGGCACCAAGAAGAAAATTCTTTGGTGTCTGAGGGTGTGGATCAAATGACCATCCTCATCTTGGATAATCCGTCAAAATCATATTTGAGGCACTCTGCCAAAATGGAATGTGGTCGAAATGGTTCCTTGGTGTTGCCGATACAGGAACTTTTGAAACTAATTGACTTCCATAGCTCAAGTTGAATATTTGGTAAGAGGCATTTGCCATCTTACAAGACTGTAACGTTGGTTACTTGAACATTGTGAAATGCAGGCAGTTCTTACTGACTTCCTCAAACAATCAGCTTCAGTAATCAATAGGCTGAATGTTACTCTGAAGGTACCAGTATATCATTTGCCATGGAATGGACTTAAGACCTGAGTATTAAAAACAGCGATTCCAGTATTTGGATATAATATTTGTTAACATTGTGTAATATTTGAAGAGTATTTGGTTTACAGATTTTTAACATGTCAAGTATTAAACTTGAATTTTTTAAATTTATTAAAAACTATGAATACAGGGTTCTTACAGGGTTCTCAGTATCCTATTTTTTTATAAAGCAGTAATTTAATTATTAAAACATATTTGCTAATTTAGATTAAAAATATTTTTTTCTGCAACTATATACCAATATTCTTGAAGCATTTGATGATAGTAGATCTTTAGATAGAAGGAACACTGAAGTATACTTTTTCCTCTTTGTGACTGTTTCCTTTTAGGACTATAACAAATACAAATTTCATTATATGCATAAAATACTGTATTCATAAAATTTCTGTTCTGTGTAATAAAACACTATAAAATGGAATTTTGCTTTAGTGAGATGTGTTTAAGAACTACGCTGTGAAAGCAGGGTTACTAACCAACAGACTTTATTTTCTCACCTTCTGTCAATTTACCACCAATTAATTTTTTTCTTAGCTTTTGCCCTTAGGATTTAGGCAATTTCACGTTAGGAAACTAGAACCCATGCTACCCAATATATACTGAGTGAATATTAATCTAAAATCTTAATTTAATTTGATTTTGTCAGCCCACCTTCCCTTATCCTTGATCACCCATGTACCTATTCCTTCTGTTATGAGAAATCAGTACAGTTATTTTGCATGAGAATCTCCATTTTTAAGCTTAAAAAAAATGAACTTAATTAGTAAATGAGCAGAAAGTGAAATTTTGGGTAATGTAAGTTTATTCCCATCATATGGCCCTGTAAGGCCTTCTATAGAAAGATATATTGCAGATATCATAAGTGAACAACATATTATTCATTACAGAAATATGCAAATAAAGTTGATTTTGACAAAAGACAAAGTGAACATCTATATATAAAGGGTACATATCTTTCAAAAAGGAAAGGAAGGAAATTGGGGGAAATCATCACTACTATATACATATATCACCCATATAAGGTAGCTCAGTTAAAATAAGCTAGCAGCACCATTCACACCAAGAAGATATTAAACCTGTACAAAAGAACTGATGTGAGAGTGTGGTTTAGAAGAACATCTTCTCCAACAAAAAAAACCCTTATTTTAAGAAATTATTGACTATGTGTTCACACCATGTGTTGCAGTTCAGTGTCACCTCAGTTGTTTTAACATGAATTTTAAAGGCCATACATAACTATCCTATATGAATGAACTGATCTAAATCTTAAAGGAGTTTGTGGTTTCCTTAAGGTGGTTGTTTTTTGGTTTTTTTTTTTCAACTTTGCTCATTTCAGTGATGTATTTTAAAGTATGTCCCTGCCAACAGTTGCAGAAGTGCAAAACTAAGAAGCTAACAATACAGAACAATGTGAGTTGTGGTTCAGAACTGTTTTTTAGCCAATCCTACAGGTATAAAAAAGATCGGTGTAATGACATTGTTGCATACCAAACTGTTCACCAATACTTTTTCAATATAATTGAACAGAATGAATTGCTTTTAAAGAATTCCAGCAGCAGATACTAGTATTAAACTAAGAATGTGATTCATCATGAAAAAACTTCCATAAAGATAGCAAGATACAAACTTACAGTGACTGTTATTTGATAGGAAAATTAACATCAGACTCTCAAAGTTGAAAAGAGTACCTTGTACCACCATACAAAACATTATGCATTGATTGCCAAGCACTGAATGTTAAGAAAATTTAGTTGAATATTTTCAGTGGTCTTTAGTTCTTCCATGCTGTGCATTATCTAATTTTCTAGTGAATAAGCATCTCAAATGTGACCCGTCTTACACGCTTGATGGCATACATTAAAAGCAGCAACACAATTGCTTATTATGTGAAAGGTTTTGTTATTAAATTAATTGCAACAAAATTTAGTGGGCTGTAGTTCAGTTCTTTCTAAAACTATATTCAGCCAATTTTGCCCAACTCTGTTTCTTTAGTACTGTTTACTTGAAAACAAGTCCCATGGAATGAGTCAATGGCAATCTTATGAAGTTCTAAAATACCTCTTATTAGGCAAAGCAGCCAGAAACTTTAAACTATTTCTGGAAACGTTTTCCAGTCTGTGAAACACAAACGTATTTTCCATATGTTGCCTGTTTCTGCTTTTATGTTTGTTTTACTTCAGTTGCATTAAGTGTCACAGCATTTATAATGCAGCCTATGTATTGAGGGTGGCTACTATATTATGCAGTGATACTTTAAAAAGAATAAATAAAAAATAATTGAAGTAGAGGGTAATCTCAGAGAAATATAAGAACTTTTCTTCACTTTTTCACCACAGAAATACTGATTTTGACATACTGAATTAATTGAATCATTATGCTAGCATTTCAACAGTACTTGACTAGTCACATGAGACATACAATCATTTTCTCATACTCAGTAACTAATCTGTTAGCAGACAGAATACATAGTATATTCTATAAACCATTCATATCCTGATCAAATTCTCTTGTAGGGTTAGTGTAAATCAGGAGTAACTGCACTGCAGTCAATGGAGTTTCACCAATGGGTAGTGGTGAAAAGTTAAAAGACAAGCAAGGGTAAAGGCTCCTAGCATTGTTCCAATTTTAAAAGACTACCAGGGTGCTTTTAATCACCATACTTGCTAGTTGTAAAATAAAAGATCTTAACTCCTTTTAAAACCATATTTGTAATAATTTATTAGAATTTTGGAGTACGTTTGCTTTTCACTGAAGTACAGCTCAATGTGATTGGTTCCATAAAAAAAGCAGCTTCATACTGTCATACCATAGAAACATGAAAACAAAAAAAAATCTGTAAAAAAACTTCTGGAATTTGTCCTATACTTGTGCTTCTTCTGTAGATTTTTCTCTTGGATGTTTCTTTTGAATACAAGGTTGTATTAGTAAAAATATTATTCCCACCATATATAGCAAGCCAGATATGTAAAAAGAAAAATCGTATTTATGTGTCATGTCATAGATCCAACCTGCAAAATAAGGACAAAACATGTTTGTTACAGAGCTTGACAACACGGTACATTGCATGGGAAAATATGAAAAATACTGCACATTTCTCTCATGATGTTTCAGTCAAATCCATAGAAGTTTTGTGGGAAAGAGGTGGTGATTGTCTCCTCCTCTAGATGCTACAAATGGAAATGCATTAACAAAATCTCTCATTCATTCAACAAAACCCAAAACCAGTGCAAAACCTATACCTCATTTAAGTATCATGGAAGTATGAAAATAAGACTCTAGCTATGTGCCATCCTAAGAAGCCAAGCAACCTTCTCTCTAAAGCTGTACATTTTTCAAACAAGTTATCAAAGGTCTAACTTTACATAGACATTTTAGAATCCCAAACCAATTAGCTGTTCCACTCTACATTGCATCCCATTTGCTTTGTTACGAATGACTAAAGACACGTTCAGAACAGACTGAGAGGTGCTGGAAGAATATATGGTAAAACACTGCTGCTTTTCAATAAGCTGTCTTTTAAATTGTGTCAGCTCACTTAACAGTGGGGAGAGAAGGTGAGAATGTTCTCGCTTTTCTGGGTTGCTTCAGTTCAGTCTCATGCCATCCCTGGCTGGCCATGGCCACTACTCACAAGGCTTCTTAATGCTCTCTTCAGATTTGCATCTGTGTAACAGATGGCTGTAGTCTGGCATTGTATTGACAATCAGTACCTATGTCCCTCCTGTACTTCCCTGCCTCTTTCTGTAAGAAAATGTGTAATTAATATTTGTTTAAACCTAAGTAACTCTAGGGATAACATACATACACTTCTACCTTCTGTTCTGGATGGCAGTAAAGAGATTATGAGCAGTGCAGTCCCCAGAGTAGATGCTTCTGGCTGAAGGAAAGCAAAGCTAAGTTAGTTAACACATCCATTGGCAGCTTAGAGTGGTGACACCCAAACACACTTTCTAGTTCTTCAAGGGTAATATTGTGGTACAAACACCTGTCTACCCTGATGAAAAATTCATCATTTTTTCATCTAGAGGCATGAGTATGTACAGTGCATCTACTACACAAATCATATAAAAATAGTTGAAACCTTTCCATTTTAAAAAAGTATATGATAATATTTTAAGAAAATATACCACTGAATGGATAGCTGGCAATAGATTTGGGGCTGTTTGAAAGGATGATGATTTGTAGTGTGTGAATAGCGAGCTGGTACCCAGCCGATGTGATCTGTAAATTTGTACAATGTAAAGCTGGACCTTATGGTCCATTCTGGAGCAGATGTGATGTTGTTAACTATACATGCTCAGAACATAAGAAATCTTTGTGATATAACAAGTCACACATTTATTATACAAACATCCGTTGTTTAGAGATAGGAACTTTTTACCTGCAAAGGGTGGTCCAAGCAATGCAGATATTCCGTTGGCACAAATGATGATGCCATAGGCATTTGCAAGGTGTCTAGTTCCAACTAAATCTTCAGTCACAACAGGCATTAGAGAAAAATAGCCACTAGAAAATCCTATTAGAGCACAAACCACAGCCAGGGTAACATATGTTTGCATTAGTGGCAAAGTAAGAATGCAGGTGACCAGGGTGAAGTTAGCCATGAGGAAGACGTTCCACGTGCTAATGCACGGGAGATCAGAGATGATTCCAAGGATCACTTTACCAAAAATATGCACAATGGCTATAATGGATGTCAAAGGAAATATATTATTCTGACCAGATAAGTTGTATTGCTTGACTATTTCTGGAAGATGAATAAAGGGAATGACAAAGCTGCTATAGGCAAACAAAGCCCAAATTATAAAGGCCACAAATACTCTATTGGTAAACAGTGATGCAGCTCCAAAGTAGCTGGAGTACCATATTGCAAAGCCCTTCCTGACTGTAACCGTCAGCTGGCTCACTGTCTTAAGAAGGCGCAGTCCATACATACTCCTTTCGCTTCTAGATTTACCTCCCGTTTCTATGTGCTGAACACTGTCAAGCACTTCTTCATTTGTTGCCTCTTCTCTTTTTTCCGGCTCTTCACTGAGGACTCCGTTAGATCTTATAGTCTCTGCAGAATGGGACAGAGCTTTCGCTTGATTATCTTCACTATTACTTCTCACAACATGTTTTTCACTAACAACACGAAAGAGGGGTCTCATAAGCGCCCCGCAGACACAAAGGTTCAGGGAGATGGCGCCCTGGATGAACATGGCATTCCTCCACCCAAATTCGGTGCAGAGGTACTTCAGTAAGGCAGTCATTAGGAAAGCTCCAAACCCTGTTCCCGTGGTACTGAGTCCTTGTGCCAGTGCTCTTCTTTTCTGAAAATACTGCCCTACCATGACCACTGCAGGCAGATAAACCATGCCACTTCCGATACCTACGAAAATAAAAAACAAAGTCAATCTGAACTTTTTGCCAAGAGGATAAGAAGCAGTGAAAAACAAATGAGTTTTATTCCTGACTTTTGCACAAGCATAGTAGTAAAACCAAGAATAAATATTCATTTCTACTGCTAATTCTCATTTCTGTCTCATAGTATGTTCCAAAATTTGCAGTACTCATTCCAGAGAGAATACAATACTGCCATTTAACTGCTGGAAAAAACTTTACTTCAGTTTAGCATGACACCACTGGAAAGCCCCAAACACAATAAATCAGTGGCAGTTAATATGGCAACAAACATAAGCACACCCTATTTTGAAACATCCGCATTGGTAATACTTGAATCTGATTGTATCGGTGACTGACCAGAAATTGCTTAGTGGACACATCTTATGGCTTTTACCCAGGTTCACCAGCAATGACGATCCAGACTGAGTTTTTGTCCTTACTTTATAACTGTGCAGCCACAGTGACCATGAGATATGTTTCAGGGGTCAGTACGGGGTGTTAGCAGCAGGGGAACTGTGGTTGGCGGGAACAAGGCTGGGACCATGGGGACACACTCTCTGAGGGCATCTGGCGCAGTTGATCACCAACGCAGGAACAGGAGCCATGAATACACCCACAAGCACTGCATGGAGGCTCAGAAGTCAGCACAGCTGGAGGCGGACACCATCAATGAACAGCAGTCTTGGATCTAGCAGCCATAAGAACATGAAGGAACCTTCCCTGATGTGGCGGTGAGTGAGGTGACCATGAGCAAGGGTATGGGGCGTGATGGGACTGGGAATGAGGCGATGGGTGAGTGAGGAGATGGTGACTGGAGTGAAGGGGCACGGAGTGAAGAGATGGTGAGTGAGGGGATGGTGAGTGAAGGTTTCATGAAGCTGACAAAAACCTCTCAGGCATCTCTGGACAGAATTACTCCTGCGCAAGCATCTCACTTCTCCACTTTGTGTGAAAAATTGCCTCAGATTTTTTCTGAAAATACAGTTTTCACCCCTCTTTAAATTTCCTGTATAATCTCTGCTTTTTTGTCTGACATTTTGAGTCTGCTCTTACTGAAAAACAGCAGGGGCTGAGAGAAAGTGTGTGTAGGTTCCTGTCTGATTGATTATATCTAATATATATGGAAACAAATTACAAAAAGGGCAGAACCCTGCCTGTAATTATTGTTCTTTGTGAAGGAATTTGCAACATTACTGAGATCTGTGGTATGGTGGTATATAGAGTTATTACCGTAATGCTGACTAGTTTCAGTTTTTTCTATCCAGGGAGCTAGATAAAAAATTATGTACAAAAATTTTGCAGATTTCTATGAAATTCTGTGCAAGGGTAGTTCAAGCAAATGGAGGGTACTAAAGCTATTATTAGTATTGCAAACAATATTTTTTTAAATGGTTCTATCTGTCATATGTAACCACGCTTCATTTGCAAACATAACTGGCCATATTATCTGTGGAATGAATAATATTTCAAAGTCCCTTGATTTGCTCAGTGTGCTCAGATAATAATTAGCAGCCAAATTTTGTATCCTTTACTTGGATCACTTTAACATTTTTGTTTCATACCTATTAACCTATTAACAGTTACTCGTGACAGAAATGAATAGTGAATAAAAGTAAGTAGTGCTTTAAGCAAATACTGGGTCCTTCTATATAATTTTCTTAAGGTAACTATTTATTTTTCTTTACACAAGAAGCCACATTTTGATTGAAATTGAGCATTCAGGCAATAAGGATCTACTAGTTTTCAAGAAAGATGCCTGAACATGCATGCCTTTTCATATTTTGATTGGGCTCTTACACGTCAAAAGGTTTTCTAGAAACCTACTTCTAATAAAAATGATAAAATATTACTTCTTTCAGTGATTTTGATTGTAAAAAATGTAGCAAAATTAATTGCTCTTTATTAGTGGTTGTTGATGTACTCTTAATATCCTTTGTTGGAAACTGCATATGAAATATGGCCACATGCAATGTCCTAATTCAGGCTAGGATAAAGTCAATTTTTTTCATGGTGGCTAGTGTGGTGCTATGCTTTGGATTTGTGACCCAAACTCTGTTTATAACACAGGGATGTTTTAGCTGTTGTGGGTCTTCCATCAAGACCTTTTCTGTTTCTCATGTTGCCCTGCCAATTAATGGTTCTTGCCAGTGAACAAGAAGCTGAGGGGGACACAGTGGGACAGCTGATCCCAGGTGACAATAAAGATGTCTCATACCATATGGCATCATGCTCAGCAATAAAAATGGGGAAGGAAGGCGGAAAGGGGGACATTTGGAGTTGTGGCATTTCTCTTCCCAAGTAACCATTCACAGGAGATGAAGCCCTGCTTTACTGAAAGTGGCTAAACATCTTCCTGCCCATGGCAAGCAGGGAATGAATTCCTTACTTTGCTTTGCTTGTGCATGCAGCTTTTGCTTTACTTACTCAACTGTCTTTATCTCACTTTTATCCTTCTGATTTTGATTCTCTCCCCCATCCCACTGTGAGAGAGTGAGCAAGCTGCTGTGTGAGGCTTAGCTGCCTACCAGCAATAACCCACAAGACACTTTAACATGGGTTTTGAAGCAGTCATCATATGGGGCTTCAAGCAACCTGCTCTAGTGGGAGGTGTCCCTGCCCACAGCAGGGGAGTTGGAACTCAATAATCTTTAAGGTCCCTTCCAACTCTAACCATTCCATGATTCTATGATTCTGTGATCATAGTCTGGTATTTTATTAATGGGGAGCAGCTCCTGTACAAAACATTTGCAGTTTCTTCCTGTGACAAAGAGAGGAGTTAGCTGAATACATAATTCAACAGTGGTTTAACATCTAAAAATTCCACTTGTTACATTTTGGGTTACATTAATTCTTGTAATTAAAAATGTCCTCTAATATATTTACTTGGGAGAAACTGATAAAAATACCATCTTCAGATGGCAGATTTAAATGACAACAAAAGTCACTGGGCACAATCCACTGAGTAAATAAATACGTTTTCTAAAAAAAATAACAGGCTGTAAGGAGTGTGAAAGCTCAAATCCCTTTACAGTCTAACTTCCCTCTTTACCCACCCAGATAACCTTCAAAGGAATCAAAAATAATTTAAAGAACCTTCAAACATCATTACAGCTCTTACCGGCTGTCACTCCAAACGTAAGGAAGAGGTAGTGCACATCTGAGGCATAGGCACTCAGTATCCAACCTAGGGCATTCAAAATCCCTCCAATTATAGCTGTCTTGCGACACCCACACATGCTGATGAATAAACCAATGAAAGGACCTGTTAAAAACATTAAAGAAGCATTAAATTATTAATTTAATTCTCTACAGTTTTTAATAATTTTTCTCATGAAGATTCTTAATGTTTTAAACAAAACATCAAGCATCAGGCTACTCATGCAATTCAGTTTATTTTCCTGAGTATTGCTTAAAATTGGGGAAAGAAGAATTCAATCAACTGACCAAATACTTAACAAATACCCACAGGACCTAAAATCAAAGTTGCCGATGACGAAGGGACAGTTTAAGGAGAGGAAGAAACTGGAACCATTGTTCCCAATACTCATGCTGTGTGAGTGCCAGCCTTTTTCACAAGTAACTAGAAAGTAAACATTTTATTTTATTTTCAGTGGAATGTTTTAGGCAGACCTAAACACAACCTCGTCTGTCTTAATTTAGGGAGATAGAGATGTCTGCATACATATATACACGAATATACCCCTCCATATATTATTTTGGATGGATCCAACCACAACTTAAAAAAAATAATTTTAGTTCAGCTGCCAAACTCAAATGTAAGCTGCCCAAATTCGACATTCTGTCCTCCCAGTCAGAATATGGGGAGGACAACAAGCTTCACAGATCATGTGTTTTCTTAATTCTAGTGAAACCTTGAAGTCACAGGCTTCCTTTCCTGTTCATGCTGTCTCCCGGAGTAATTGCCTTCTCTGTCATCTTCCCTATTGTTCCCTTTCTCCCTCTAACTTGTAAAATTTGTCCCAGGGACTTTAGAAAGGCAACTTAGGAGAACTTGGGCAGCTCTGCTAATAAAATGGGTGATGAGTGCAAACATATTGTAACAATCTTTTGTAGTTTTAAAATAAATTATTCTGGAACATACCTACAATAAGCGTAATGCCCATGCTGAGGGAACTAACCCATGCTGTTAAGCCACGACTTTGATTAAACTCTTCAAGCCATTCCATGTTGAGTATTCCAAGGGCCATTTGGGACCCCATGATAAGTATGTGCACAAGGAAAGACGAAAGTACAATCATCCAAGCCCATCCTCCATCGATGTTTGGATTAGGCTTAATTGTCTTACTTTCAGCTTTCGAGTCATCTCCAAAATCATATTCAATATCCTCTCGACTAGCATACATTTTTGCCACGGTATTCTGTAACAAATGCAGTAAACACCTTCAAAATACATACAAAATGATCAGATTTTGTAGTGAATAGCATAAATCACTAACACATTTCACCACTGTGGCTTAGTGCAGTTGTAAGGTGAATACTGGGTTTTCATTGTTCAATGAAATGCTTAGAATAAAATGCTTAGAAAATTCTCTAATTAATGTGTACCTTATTATCATGGGTCCCTATACAGACGTATTTACAGGTTGACAGTAGGCTGCATTATTTCCATTGCTATACGCTTTACTTACTTATAGGTGGCTGAGAACACTCACTCTTCATGAGTTGACTGTGGTCACTGTGGCCGTTTTTGTATATTCCTTCTCTGTATCACCTTTTGCTGTCCCAGTGAGATTATGTGTCTTTGTGTTCAAGTTGATGAAGCTTGGAATAAAGATAGGAAAACATGAAGGGGCGGGTAGATGAAGTTACCATACCATGTCTTTTCAGAGGAAGCCAGTTTTGAGATGTATTTCTTCCTTAGTAGTGGACGAACAAGAATGAAGACAGAGAAATATAAAGATTTAAGGTTCTTGATTTTCAAAATGTTTTGTTTACAGAAATTACAACAAGGGGATTGTCACAACCTCTCTGACAAGCTTTCTATTAGAGTCAACTTGGTAAACAGTTTGCTATTATGCTTTCAGTTTCCATAGTATTAATCCATATAATCCTACTAAAAACAAAGAATTCTTCCAAATTAATGTCAATGCCTATCAGAATCAAACTAAGCAGCAGAGTTATGTGCATAGGTCTATGCAGGATGAGGCCATAATAGCTTTAGTTGATTGCTTTGATTTCTTCCATTGTTACGCTAAGTGAAGATTGCAACACAATGTGAAAACAATTTCAAAACCATTTTTAATTGATTAACAGGCAAGGTGTAGAACAGTTTTCTCTCCATCTGATTTCTGTTGTAACACTGAAATGTTACCCAGCTGTGGATCACCACATAGGTTTCCATGGAGACTAGAAATGTGATAGGACAAATTACCAGAGATGGTAATTTTTTGTCTTCTTTTTGTCTCCAGAGAAACAAAAAGAGCCATCAGCTTCACAACAGCCAAAAGAGAGAAGCAAGTTACCAAAAGCTGTTTGAAAAAGCTCCTTCTGTGAGCCCTCAAAAGGTGTGCCCCAGGGCTAGAGCCTCGCTACTGAAAACTGGCAGTGAATGGAGTAACTCAGATTCTGTACTAACTGAAAATTTGGACTCGTGTCCTTAAATACAGCAGCATAGTTCGCTTCTTAAGTTACTACCTTTCCAAACTATTTTACTTTTTTCTTATTGCTAGATAAACATACAGAGAAGGCCTTGAAGTATTTCATAGCAGTGCGGAGACAGAGGCAGAGCTGATTGCTCAAAGCTACCATTTCTTTCACAGACAACAGTGAAAACCTAATGATATATGTAACCTCTGCAGACTGGCTGCTGGGTAAGAGATCTTTGTAGTTAAATGACACATCTCTCTTATTTGCAGTACAGGTCATTATGTGTAACTAAGGGCAGCTTGAACACTTAGGTCCCTTTAAGAACACACTGCTTTGCCTCATACAGTGAATTATGGCTAAAATACATTGTACTCCTGGTATCAAACTTTTCATAGATGGATACTCTTTATGAACTAAGCTGTCACTAGCCCTAACTTGGCCATGGAAGGTATTGATGACAGTGAGCAGGAACAAGAACTGTGTACATTTAACACTTGCTGCACAAGCAGATCAGCTGGGACCAACTGATGTGTCCACACCTGGGTAGTGGACTCATGCCAGTCAAAACACAGACTGAAATGACTTACTGGCTTTTTTCTTTCTGAATCAAGAGGCAGAGAGAAGGGGGATTATGCTTAAAGGTCTTTCTAGAGCTCCTGCGGGGTATTTGAGGCAAGGAGGGTAGTGGGGGAACAAGTCAGAGCCATATGCTGGTGCAGACTTTCGTTTGAACATGCGGACAGCCTCAGTTAAAATTATACTTCATCCTTCCCTTAGAGAGGGCAAGTCTTACAGATGACTCTTTCCTGTTAATGTACTTAGAGCTAGATTCCCCATTGATGTAGTTTATATGACTACTTATGGAGGATTCAGCCCACTCACAAGAGAGAGAAATACTAACTGCATAAAGGTAATAAAGACTGTGAATAATCGTGCTAATGGGAAATAATGAGAAGTAGCAAAATGAAGGAAAATTGCAAGCTGTTAAACGTGCTCTGTATAAGATTAAAGAAAATGTGAGATGGATATTACAGTACACCTTAGATAATGGAATACAACACTACATAACTGAAGATTCAGAGTCAGGATTAAATGGGGAGCCTCACCTTTCTCTTTCATGCTTTTGACTGCTCTTGTGTGCACCTGAATACTGATATTGGACACAAAAATTGTCTTCTTTGGGCAGGAAATAGATACATCTTCTATATATCTTATTTACAGCAAAAAATAGTTGACATTGAGATGCAAAGATATGACACCCCTCTTTGCAATCTTACTGACTGTCAGGCTTAGGTTGAGTAGATTCAAGTTGTCATGCTTGCATCAACCCCTCCATATCTTCAGAAAAGGCAAATATTTGCAAATACAGAATTCTTGCTTATTATTACTTTTATACTATTAACTTCCCATTAATGTCACAAGTACAGAGCGAATACATTTAAAAGCAGGGAAGATCTCAATTTCCACTAACTGCAGAAACTCCCAGGCTCTGGATAAAGCAAGGACTGGAGGACTGGATCCTCTCCCCACTACTATCGCATTACCCCATGCCCTAGTGCACCAGAGAAATGCACTTACCTGCCCTCAGCCTTCTTCCCACACCACAGCACTGCCAATAACACGGTATCATGGAAGGCAGAGAAACCCAAGGGGCTCTCTGGAATTGTGAAATCCCACAGAAACTGCAATGAAAATGACAGCAGGTAATTTGTGAAGCCAGCCACATTTCCCGAATGCGCAAGGTACTGAAGACCCACTCACAGTAGCAGTGTTTGAATACAGCCCCTCACAGGGGATTACATTTAAAGGCAAAAGGATCTAGATTTTTGTTTGGTCAGCTGGAGGAGGACTACTTTTTTTTTTTTTCAGAAAAGCTTTTTACATTGTATGCACACACAGTATGCAGAACTCTTAGAAAACTGGCCCAAACGTTACTGCCCACAATGATGCTGAGCTTTTATAATAATCTGACTCATGAGCTATTTTAGGTACAAATGCAGGTGCTGTAATAAGGCCAAAGTCTTATTTAAGACTTATTTAAGTCTTACTAAGACCAGCAAAACACCAAAGTTCCTTGTACCATCAGTGGAGCTACAGCCACCTAGTTTGTAGTTGAACTAGATGACTGAAAACCACCTGATCTTCATGTAAAAAGTCCCTACAATGAATAATTTACATAAACCTGGGTAACCTCTTCCAGTACTTGATTGCCTCAGTGTTAAAACATGTAGAATAAAACTGTACTTTAAAGGCACTTCCAATGGATAATTCCCAAACGCATTATAAACAGTAACGAGTTTGCTTTGCAGTATTCCCAGTAGACATGCCACATGTAATTATTTGTCTTTTGAAGACATACAGAAGAAACTTAGTTAATTTTTTTTTATTTTGGGTGCCATAAGTTCTGGCAGTGTAACGTCTGCTTCCTAATTTGTTGAGCGCTTCGGTTGTCAGTAACTTCACTGGAGATGGGGATACCAGCCACTTCCGCAGATTAGAGCCACAGTGCTCATTGTGCATGCCCAGGAAGGAAAAAAAAATCAGGGGAATTAAACGCTTAAAACGCTAAGTTAATTGCCAGGGTCACAAGTTTGCATGAAGTTTTGCGGCAGCTCAATTTGCAGGGTTGTCTTGCTGCCCTTTCGCCCCCGAGGGCTGTTTCCCGGCTTCTGTTCAGAAGCCCCTCGCCGGGAGACCCCCGGGGCCGCTGTGCCTCAGTGTGACCCAGGAGTGGCGCCGCGTCCCGGGGGCAGCGGGAACGGGCTCAGATAACGCACATTTTTCTCCTCTGGGTGCCAAGGGAACGGGCAGCTCGCCCCCGGCGCTGCGCCTCTGTTTTGTAACCGGTTGCAGCCCGGCTACGGGAGCAGCCCGGAGGCAGAGGATGCACCTTTTCTAGCCCGCGATAATAAATTTGGGAGCTTTACACCTTACGCCCTCCCCACCATTCAACTGGAGCTCATCCGTGCAGAACAGCCGGGGTAGGGCTGGCACCCCCCGGACCCCCGGAGGGC
>VXBW01006455.1:178502-217299 GCA_013400375.1 Thinocorus orbignyianus
AAATTTGACATTATTTCTTTAAATTATGTAGAATGAAATTGTTTTCAGAATCTGCCTGGCAACAAAAGATGCTCTCTCTCCCTCTAGTGGAAGTTAATAAAATGGTTTTCTTTCCGTTTTTGCATGTGTGAACCATCAAATCTATTGGAGGTTGAAAGGTCTTTGGAACAGGAATAGATCATAATTTTTGTTTAATGTATAACATAAAAGTTATGTGACTACCAGTGTAATAAAGGGATATTTTCATATTAATATTTCTTCTGCAAGTGCACCATTTTTAAAGTGATTCTTAATGATGTGAATTGTGAAATATTTATGTGTGTAAATATTTACAGATATCTGGACACATTCTAAAATAATAAAAAAGATGCAACAGTTAAGATTAAAAATAACTCCTGAGCTCAAAAGTAAAACACAGCATGCTTAGCGCTGAGCACAGGAGTAGCCTGGATGTTGGTATTTGCCAGATTGATCCTCAGTTTAAAAAGCATGTACCTAATTGGGAAGTTTTTTTCAGCATTTGTGGTCTTCAGCTTAAGAGAATGAGACTGCCACTATAGTTGAGTGCAATGTGTGTCCATCTCTTTGTCAAAATTAGATGTTTCAGCTGACTGTTTAGTTTCAATCTCTTAAAAAGTAAATTTTTGAAGAACACCTTCCAAGCACTTAGTATTCATTGTAAGTGCAAAATGCTTATGTAAGTAATGATTTACAGGACTAAGTCCATCATTAGGATAGTAGAAAATACTTCTTATGTATTACTGATTAAACGAGATGTGCTTATACTTCTAGTTTACAAAACAGAACAAGACCAATGTTTCTTGGTTAGATTCCTGTTACTGTTTTCAGCAAAAATTTTGTTTTCATATTCTACTGCTGAGCTTCTTTTTAGCACATGTTTCTATTTTGTGTTTTCATTATCTCAATTTCTCTATTAGTATTTTTCTTTCCCTTCCTTGTTGCCATGCAAACAAGGTGGGTGGAGAAGCTGTCAGTCCCAAGGGATGAGAGAGACGTTGCATGTGTAGGTAACTTTGCAGTCTTCAGCTTTTAGGGAGAGGGGCTTTCCTCACCTGCAAGTCACCCCCTTGCACCGAGTGTGTCACTGTCAGCATTTTAGTTAAACTTAAGCTTCTGTATTTCTTGTTCTTACCAAGTTGCTAAAGAGGAGCAAAGTTACTTAGCAGGAGGCGTGGGTGACACTTCTGGGTTGCTGCTGTATCACTCGAGTACCAGCAGAAAGTGGATCTCTTAGCAATGAGGGAAAGCTTTTATTTTCTTGTACGGGGGAGTGACTCCAAGGACTGTGGTGCAATGAGTCACTCGGGTTATAATTGCTATAACTGGCACAGAAACTTAAAGAGTGGGGTGAAACAGTGCGCTAAGAGATGATACAGACGTGATGGTGGAATAAAAGAAAGAAATGCCACTTACAGCCTCCCGACTGTATCTGTACTTCAAAATCTCCTCCAGCGTGAAGAGGAGCAGTAACGGAGGGATAGAGGGATGTAAGAGGCAGTGCTTTTGTGGTCACTGCAGCAGCTCTGCACTTCCATCCCTCATAGAGATAGGCTGGCACAAACACATCCCAGGCTCTGGAATTTGACAAACTATTTACAGCTCGATTATTTTGTGCAGCATTTTAGGGAGGGTGATAGAGAACAAAAAGCAGAGGAGCAAAGTATGAAAGGGACGTTTGTGCACTGACTGCTCATATTATCAAATGAGGAGAGAGAAGTCCTAGATGGCTGACCAGGATAACGTGGCAATGTCATCACACATGCCAGCCTGTACTTGTTGGCTACGTTTTCCCAAATGCTGTATTCCTTTCCCTTTAGTGTAGTAAGAATGTAATAAAAACTTATATATGAGGGAGAGAGCGTCAGTTCCTGGGGCATTCCAAGTTAATTGTGAACTTTCTCTGGTTTCAAAAGGGACTCTGAAGCTCTAGTGGCCAGCAGTTGTGAGAGGACCTGGCAGATGTTTGGAGATGCCCCTGCTGCTGCTGTGAGAGCCACAGCCGCAGTGGCGCCACACACACAACATGAAAAAGAAAAAGAAAAAAAAAAGAAAGAAAAAAAAAAAAGAGAAAAAACTGTTATATGTTCTCTAATTTAAATCAGTTGATCATCTGTGGAGTTTTGTTACTAAGGAATGCAAACAGGATTTTAATACTTTATTTTTTATGTGTGAAGCTAACCTTTATAAGCTTCATTTTGGAAGCACTTTCTGTTCATGTTCTGAACAGCTTTTCACCCGATTAACATGTTCCTAACATTGAGATGATGATTATTTCAGCCTCTTGATATTTTCAGGGGCGCTTTGTCTTCAAGATGAAATATTGCAGACCCACTTCTCAAGATTTTCTTTAAAAAGCCACGTGCTTTATTCCACTTATTTCATTACTGACCTCACAGTTCCCCGAGTTTGCATTTATTTTTTTTTTATTTATTTCTTAACAGGAATGGACTGAAACTGTAACGAGAAGCTATAATTAGTATTAGTGAGGCTTCCTGGAATGAACAGTCCCCGCAACATTTTCCCCTCCCTAAAAATAATGCAGCTTCTGCGCCTCCGGTTGCTCCTTCCCCCTGATACCCACGTGGAAAGGCTGGCTGTGGCTGCGGCGGGTCAGGCCCCCCGGTTCCACCCGGTGCCCCCCGGTNGGTGTCTGAAAATGTTGTTGGATTGTTTGGTAAGGATACGCTGCTTCTCAATATTTCTTTTAACCGAGATCCCTCTGAAAATCATGCTACTTCAAATGTAGCAAATTATGTTTTGATCCCTGAATTAATTTATCTTACAGCTACTGCCAATTTAAGTTTTGAGATATATATATATATATATATATATATCTGCAACAGATAAAATCCACTTAAAACCACAATCTGTAATTCTGTTCCAGTTTTTGCCTTTATTAGGTGGCAAGTAAAGTCTTTCACACCAGTGGAGTGTAAATTCTGCTAATAAATTCTGCTACAATTTCTTTGAAAGTGTGAGCCGATAAAATGTTATACCTACAGATTAAATCATATCCAGCCTCAGTAGAACAGCAGTGACGTCTCTTTGGTGGGCCTGAGTTAGGGTAAGGAGTTTTTAAGCATCTCTCTGTACCTTTCAAAGGGAGCTGAAAAAGGGCACTTTATTCACAGTGCCTTGGGATAGATGTGTCTTAATAGGTGATTTAAGTTATACCAGTATAGAAAAAGTGGATTTATTGTCCAACAAATGATTAGTTTATATCCTTGGAATTTTATAAAAAGTTTGTTGCACTAAATAACAGCTGTTAATGCTTGTTGAGCGTCTTTAGTATGCATAATTCATACTGCTTTGCAAATCATTATAACAATTATATTGTTTCACAAACAATGCCATTTACGTCATGGAGAAGCAAAGAAACACACTCAGAGCAGACTGATGAGAAGACCTGGAAATAATGAGTTCATCCTCTGACCCCATTTTGATGACTCTTTGACCCAAAAAGCAGATAGTGCTTCATGGGCAGGCACGACTGATAATCCTGGGCCTCTAAAGAGGTTACGAATTGCATGCAGTAAACCTTAGAATCTCTGGTGTGTTCACATTAGGCTCAGAAAACTGTCCATGGCTTCAATATTTATTGAAAAACACCTGACATTTGTTAGAAGGGAGAGTTTCTTACTGTAAACTGCAGTATTCTGAGAGTATAAAATATGGTATGGAAAGTGCATGTCTGACAGTTGTGTAAAAGTTAAATTACCATGGTCTTTCTCCCTGCAGTTCTTCTGGGGAGGTAGAGAAGCTTCTGGATCTCACCATTGACCTTACCTGCACTTTTTGAGAAAAAATGTTGTAGACTCACGAGTAAGACTACTAAATGATGAAGTCTTTGTTTTCTGTAGTTACAACAGTTTTACAGAACAAAATCTAATCTTAATCTGTCAACAGCCAACTGCAAACCTTCACTGCCTCTTGTAGAGTTAGTCCCTTGGCATGATTCTGCCAGAGACCTCCAGGCAGTTTTAGATAACTGCTCTCACAATATCATTTGTCAGACCAAGGTTTTGACTTACACATGATCAGAAAGGAGAACAGTCATCACCTCATTGCCAAGTCATGGTTTCAAACGTTACTAAATCTTTCAAAGGTTAAATTAACAAATTTCACATACACACACACGTTCCATTCGTCACTTATGAAAGTTCATTTATAAACAGAGGGAAAAAAGCCCTACCTATTGATAAAAAGTGTTTTATGAAATTCTTTATAGTAAATAATGGAATGAATAGGAAAGAAGCCTAGATTCTGTAAATGTGTACACTATGAATATTGCCGGTAAGTCTTTTATGGAGTCTCATGAAAGCAGAGGTTTCATTAGTGCCTATTGCACAGGACCAAGTCCATTACAAGTTGACATCTATGACACTTATCCTGCAATGCACACATATGGGGTCTAAACAACACAGGATATTTTTCTAGATTGTTTTTTTCACCATGTTCTGAGAGCTAGGTGTGCATTTCAAGTTGCTACCTCTTTTAAGACTCTTGTTTTGGAGGGGTTACTAGTTTTTCAATACTTTAGAAGTTTTGTGTCTATATGCTTAGTTCCTTCTGAACTTGTGGCCTCTTTAAAAAGTTTCAAATTTGACATCTACAAATTGAAACGCTAGTGACTGCTTTGATAGCAGCACACTGTGTTGTATTGTCAAATGTATCTGGATTTATGTGTTTCTTTGTGCAGTTAACTTCTTTGCTTACAGTTAGCTGGGGTGGCCTGCAGCTGCTCCACTGAAATCCGTGGGTGTTTTTTAGCTGTGACACCAGTGTGAGCCTGGCTGTGCTTTAACCTAGAGGCTATGCAGCTGGTTCTTACCATACTTTGCTGGCTATGGGAACATCATATAAGTCAGAACAATGAGATGGCAGAAGCAAAGCTAAAATTGAAGATTTAAGGATCTGACTCATTCAGTTTCTGGCACAAGGAGGTGAAAATTGCACTTCCTGAGCTTGCAGCACACATAGCAAACCTCAGTTACAGCATACCCCAAGTGCACTATGCTGTAAAAAAGCCTGCTCACTGCCTCAGCGCAGTCTACCTTGCAAGTTGTTGCTTCTCGTTGCTAATCCAACCTTGGTAGCAGCTTCTTGTAGGATGTTAGCTGAAAGAAGGCTGTGTGTTGTTGCAGTTCTCCTTGCCCGTTTTGCAATCTTTGCTCACTGCTACCCAGAGAGGACAGTGTGTGGTAAAAGTATCCTGTTAATCCTCAACTGGAGAATAACTTGGTGGCCGTGGGGCCCCTGGCCTCTGCCGTTACCTCTGCTATTGAGAGGTGGCATTCTAGTAATTGCAATTACCACTCACAGTGGTAATAAGCAGCATATTACCTAGTGGGGTTTTTTCCACAGAAATAGCAATAAACCTGCTTCTCAGATGTGTTCCATCTGTTCCGTCCATGAGAATAATTTTATAACTCAAATTCCATATAATACATCCAAAAAAAAAAAAGCCCAAAGTTGGCAAGTGTGCTAGTGTATTGCTGAAAGCATGTTACAGCCCCTTTCAAGACACAAACCATGTTGGAGAAACACCCACAAAGTGTAGTGCATTGTAGTAAAGTCAGATTCAGCATATAATGTGCATGGAGATGGACACATTTACAAGGTGTGCTCAGGATGAGGAACCAGCAAAAGAAAACTCTGCCTGCAAATCTGTGGTGGCTAGAGCAAAGGGGGAGCTTTCAAGGGCAAGTCAGAGAAGACAGTAAGCATGTTTTCCCCAGTGCCCTTGTCGATGCACAAAATATTGTGGTGCCAATATCCCTGATTGCTGAATGCTCTTTTCTACACAGGATACCAGCTTGCAGCTGACAGTGAACATGAACAAAGCAAGGCATGCTCCAGCTAAATTTTTAGGACTTTCATAGACATTTACTTTGTGGTAAGGCTGTTGCCATTCCAAGGCTTGGAACCAAAACTTGGATCCAAACTATGGAAGCTTCATGATTGTTGCACTGATATTTTCCAGGCCACTGGTGGTTTTCTTCCACAATTAAAATTCAACATGTACATTTCACATTCTCAAAAGTGATGAAAAGAGTTTCAGGAAGGAATTTTCATTAAAGGTGAGTTAATTCTTCTGTTATATTATTATTTACGTTTATTTATTTCTACAGCATGGAGAAGATGCTCTCTTGAACCTCCCTAGGCAAATGAAAGGCCATAATACTCCATAAAAACAGCAATGATCCAAACTCAGATGCAGAATTGAGTAATAAGCAGTGAGAATGGGGAGTGCTGATGTAGGAGGAAATAGGCTTGTTCAATTACACTTTTCATCTTGCTTATCTATACTTACCTTGCCATGACCTTGTAAGAATCCCTCAACCTATTTCCCATGGGCTATTCTTTTCCTATTCCTCCTCATGCTACTTTTAATATTCCATTACTTAGGAAGATTTATTTCTAAAATATTTTTACGCATTTCTTAGAAAATTTTGAAAGAGCTCTGAAGGCTTGTCTTGGAACCAGCTGTTTAAGCTGTCTGAACAGACAGGTGAGATGAACTATATGCAATTAAATGGTTGGTATCGTTCATGAAGAAAAATATCGAAATCTGGGGTTTTTCTATTCTCCATGGGTGGAAGAATGATTTTGGTAAGATTTTCAGAGAGGAATCCTAGAAAACATGTTCTTTTCTACCCAAAGAATATGAGCAGAATGATAGAATGTCCTCCCAAAATAAGAACAAAACAGAAAAAAAAAAAAAAAGGGACAATGAGTGTATCCCTCTTCTGTGGGAGAATAAGAGCAGCTCAATTGTGTATAATATGCCATAGGCTAGTAACAAATATTCTTTTTAACATGACTAATTAATTAAGAGAGTTACATTCTAAGTAAGAGGATCTGAGTTTTGTTACTTTTTCCGTTTCTATAAAATTTTAGGCAACCAGAGTAAATCTATAACTATGAGGTTATTGTATTTATTGCAATATTTTTACCTCTTGCTATTATTGCTTTGATTGAGTCTGTGGTGGCATAAAAACATTGTAAATGTATTCCTAGAAAAAAAATCCTAGAACATGCTAGAAAGGTGACAGTGTGGCACTGAGTGACATGCAGTCTCTTAGACCATACAAGATGTCCTGGAACTGTTGTGGGGAAGCCCATGAAATATTGGAAAAACCACTCAATTAGTCTATCTCTCGGTGTCTGCCAGGATGATCCCAATGCTGCTCTTGGTTATTTTGATAGTTGAATGGTCTATCAAATGAGGACAGCTCAAAGGTGGCTTAAAACTTTGGCATCTCAGAAATCCTGTTTCTTCAGCCAGACAAGTAAAACCTGTGCAGCTTTGTTTCAGTAGTTCTTACCCACACATCATTACTAGTAAGCTAATATAGTCACACTAGTGTAAAGCCAGTCCAACCTAAATAAGAACAATAGACAATGATTTCTTTGTGGCAGATTATTACCTTATTTCCATCCCAGTGCATAAACTCCCAAGTTTCCAGTGAAAATCCATGGGAAGTTATGATATGCTAAGTCAAAGGCTCTGCCATCCCAGACCATGCATTTAACCTCCTATTTTTAACCAAAAAAAAAGAATACACTTTTGCAAAGAGTGACATATATGATGGGTGAAAGTTCTCTTAATTTCTCACCAGAGAGGTAGTATATGTAACGTGAAAGTTTGCTGGAATGCTGAGTGCCTGTATTGAATCAGTTTGTATCGTTCACAAAAGATTCACTGTGGTAGGACACATTGATTTTGACTATTCCCTTTTAAAGATCCTTCTGATTTTGCAGACGGCCTCCTAATAGCTGTCTTCCATCTAAGCACAGAACAGACTTTCATGTTAAGTGTGAACCAGGAACACTGTAGAGAGCATGGAGCTGCTGCCCACACTGGGCTTGAAGCCATGTTGTGGATAAAGATTTGTGTGAACAGGCCCCATGACTCTGTTACAAGAGCTGGGAAAATTCATAAATTGAAATTTTATGATATGCTGGCATACTGACTGAAATCAGCATGCAGATCTAAGCTGCAGGTAGGACACTTCCCCTCCTGTTTCCTTCTGCTCACACACAGGAAGTGACCAACTGATAGACAATTGACTGAGCAAAGTGTTAGTTCTTTATGCACATACAAAGTTGACTTTCAAGTGCTTCTGACAACGACAGTGGTTAATTCTACTATGTCTATTCTGCGTATTCTAGCAAGAACAACAGCAGTTTTCTGCTTGTTTAGTGCATTTTTTTAATGAGATCACCCTTCTACAGAATAAATGGAAGATAGAGTGCCTATTCTCGGTGTGCGTGTGTATATATATATTTATGGCTGAATTAGCTAAATGCTCCACTTGCTAAACAGATTATACTAGGACACCAGAAGGTTGATTTGTGACAATGCAGTGCATTTTAAAAATAGCTCCAGATGCCAGCACTGACACTGTTTAACTGAAGCTGTATGACTGCACAAGGCCCCAGTAAAAACAGAAGCTGGCCTGTGTGGAGCGGTTTGAAGCTCTGTAGGCATAGCTCTGAAGGGATGCATTAGTATTGACAGGTTGGCAGGAAGAGATGTCTCTACCTTCTGTGGGGGAAGCTGGGGTTGCTGGCCACTACTTTCCCTTTCACTTAAATAAAAGAATGTTCCTCATCTTGCGAAAAGCATGTACACATGCAACGTCTGTCCCTACTAATATATTCATCAAAATAAACTCCCTATACACCGTGTTTTTCCAAAAAGCTTTAGCAGCATGTATAGATAATGTTAAAGCATGCTTGCCTATTCTCCATGAGCTCACAGGCCACATACATCTATGGAGACTATGTGTCACTTTCTTGCACGATGCAGACCCGGTAAGGAGATGTTGACCATGCCCCACCCATATCCTCTCTGTTTTCACAAATATTCTTGAAAAAGACAGTTGTAGGTGAATTATGTAAAATTTAGTTACATGGTTTTGTCAAGTTAGAAACTATACGTATTACCTATGTTTATGGCTTACTGTCACCTAACAACCAATCACAGGCTGGCCACAGATGTAATGAAAATTAGGCCACTGTTTTCTCTGGAGCCTGGAAACCTGCTTGCCTGTGGTAAGCCTATGGCTAATAGTTGGGCAACAGTGAGCCATGAGCAAAATGAAAGCTTCCTCGAAGTTATCTAGAGTAATAGTTTTGGAGGCTGAAATATTTTAGCCATTGAGGTTATTGTATTGCAAGTTTATTTCCATGCACTACCCATCTGCCAATTGTGCCACTGTGAAGAAGGCTCAGCAAGCAGCTTATTCTCTTGTTTCATTTGTTCTTTGCTTTGCTCTATGAATAACATCAAATGAATCAATCTAGTTACCAAAAATGGTGATGGATACTTTTCATTTTCATACTCTTTATATTCATTTTTCTGCCAAATGGTCATAAAAAAGAGACAGTTAAGTCTATACTATACAGGTTCTGGTACGATGTTCTTTCAACCATGAAAACAAATATGTAAAGTTTACAGCAAAATCATCTAACGAATGTGTGCAGACAAAACTCTTTTATTGAGAATACCTGCTGTGCTTGTGGTTGTGGGGAAAAATAAGATCAAGCTCACTGTACAAGTTATGATATCTTTGGGGGTTTGGTTTTGTGCTGTTGGATTATTTTACAGGACTTGGGAGTTAACTTTAAAGTTCATTAACATGTTCAGTAATTCACCAGAAGGAAAATTCTCAGTATTACTGCATATAGAAAGTGTAGTTAAAAACATCCCTTTATACAATTTAATTTTTATTGCTTCAGTTAGGTTGCTAATACCAAAGATAGTTTGAAAATGCTTTCAAGTGAAGAAAGAAGTTCAATATTTTCTCCTGTGCCACCACCTTCTTTATTGTTCCCTCTTCTGTGACCTTGGTGCCATCTGTTTGCAATATTTACCAGTGGTGCAGTCACTGAAGCACAAAGTTTTCATTTGTTCTTGGATTATAACAAAGCTTAAAGCTATTTGCTTGTTACTAGTAGAAGGCATTAAAAGAAAGACTGGAAGATATATTAAAAACAGAACCTCTTTGGCCAGGTGTGCATAGAGCTACTTTTGCTAGAACAACTGGAATTGTTTTAACTGTAGTTCTTATAATCATCATTGATTACCTACTGCCTCTTCTCCAGAGAAGAAAAACATACCAGCCGTTTAAATAGCTCAAATAAAAAGGCCAGAAAAAAACATCATTATTCACGGACTACAAACGAATTTGCATCTTCTGCTGCTTCTGGTAACAGCTGTTGGAAGACACCCTGATGATACTATTTTACATTTAGCAGCCTTTCTTGCTTTGTTGTTTGCATTATGCTTTAACCCTGTGGTTTATGGTCAGCAGAACAAAGTGCTGCAAACCAAGCTATTCAACAGGGAAAGACTTTGTGCACTCACCTCATTGCAAACAATAATGAGTAGCAGCTATTGAGTTTACCAAGGTAGGTTACCGATACTAGATGTAAAACTCTTAGCTCTTTCACCCTCTCAGGAAGTACTATCACCAGCACGGTAAAATAAAGCCTCATATACTCCTGAACAAAGTAGTTTTATGACACTGGCTGGAACTTAAAGGAAATGGAACTGTTAGACTTCAACAATTTTCAGATCCTTGTTATTATGGCCATACTACTACAAAGCTCACTATGAAACAAGATCAAGCAGAAGATTAAGTATGAGTTGGCAGGTGAAAATGCTGCAGGTTTGCCAAAGGAGATCTAAATCAGGATTTATTTTAAAAGAAATGGAAGCGTGCTTTCGCTGGACTGTAGTAAAAGTGATTATTATAGAGAATACAGTGGAATCTGTTGTTAGATAGGGGGGAAAAAAAGCAGGAAGGTAACTTGGAAAATTCAGCCTTTTAAATCTGTTCAAATGCAAAAGCGACTTACAGAATAAATTATCAGATTTTTTTAAAATATTTCTAAAGATGTACACTATTTTGTCTTTCCTCATGAAATGTAGAACAATGAAGTTTTATTAACATTTTAGTGAACTACCATTTTTTGGTCAATTTGTCCCTTTTATGGTTTAATTCTGAAATACATGAAAATTAGGAACACAGATCCTTTGCCTTTTTTTTTTTTAATTTAAAGCAATGAGTTCTTGATCTAATATGGCTGATATATTGTTCTTGTAGGACCTCTAAAAGCGGCTGTGCTTGAGAGAAGGACATGCACATTTTCTACATCTTAATTCACTGCATTCACATAGAAAAGTCTTGAGGTTGCCTTTTGATGTAAGGTAAAGCTAATAAAATCTTTGGGTTTGTATTTTTAGAGAGGCTACCCAGACAGAAATTTGAAAAACTAGACTAACTTCAGTTGCAAATTTTTCCAGTATTGTCAACCCCAAGAGACCCGTTCATGAGTGTATGCATCAGAAAATGAATTGTCAGCTTTTAAATTATTATAAAACTAAAGGAAAAAAATCTTATGTTCACTTGCCTTTCAACATTTAACCTTTTAGAGCATACTTGCTTTTAGCATTGATGGACATCTGTGAAACTAGAAATTATTTTTAAATAAACAAATCAATTTTTAAATGAAAGCTAATATTTTTCCTAATAATAGCATCCTATCCCATGCTATGATGAGGGAAAAGAGTTACACTGTACTTCACAATAAAATTTCAGTAACTGCTGCATTACCGTATGATTCACTACGTATTGATATGCTTAACTTGTGACATTTAAATTTGAAAGCAGTGTGTATGTGACCTTACTTTTGCAGATCTAACAAGCAGATGAAAAAGAGAAGAAGAAAACTGCTTATTTAGCATTGAGTTTAGATGAACCAATGAGATTCTCTACTGAAACCTAAAGTACAAAAAAAAATGAGGAAGTATGAGCCCAGCCGCTTGCCAATTTCTTCCATGACCAGGCAGCAGATAAGCTCTTTTCAGCTTGACATTTATTTTAGCTTAATATCATTGTAAGTACAGCACAATTTGCACAGGAACTGGAAACTAAAGCCAGATGATAATGAGCTCCACTTTGCCAGTTGAAAGGAGGCATGAATTTTAGGCACGGTAGGGAAAAAAATGTTTCCTGCCTTACAGTACAGTGTAAACAGAGTGAATGGTATCCAAGTAATGACTTGGAAAAAAATGGCCTGAGGTTTGTGTGTAAGCGGGGTCCTGCTTGGAGGTTAGTGGTGCCTGGCAGGCACCTGCCTGGAGCTGCCAGCTCCATGCTGCTCACCAGTGCCTTTGCACAGCCACCAGGGAGGGTGATGGGCTGGGCTGGGCTGGGCTGGGCTGGGCTACAGAGCTTTTCACACTACTGTGGGACTGTGCTTTCATGAGTGCTTGTTTAAACCTAGAGCTCAGCGAAGACAACATAACAGGATGTCATAAACAACACTTGAACTATGAAGTGCGCATCCACATCTACTAAACACATCTTCCAGAGATGTACACAATTCAGCACCAGTGAAATAGTACATAAAAATATGAAAACAAGCTATATGGTGATACCATAGGCCCACATTAGGGATGGAACATAAAAATTATGCCAGGCAAATACTAGAAAATGAAATAACAAATGTGGGGGTTTAATTAGTAGGGTTTTTTTTCACCATAAGTAAATTAAAATCCTGCCGCTTTTGTCATTTTATCTTGTTATGCACAGTATTGAAACAGGGGAGGAGAGAGAAGGTGCAAAGAGTCCTGCAACAGTGAGGTGGGGAAAGTCCAAACTGATAGACTGAAAAAAGTGCTGTCTGAAGATTGGACTAACGTCATATAAAGAGGTCTGTTCTGAGTATCACTTACAGCATTGCAAATACCATATCAGATTTAGAATAACCACAAATTGAAACCTGAATAGTCGTGGAAACTGTCATCTCTACAGAATTTTGGTAACATGTAGAGCGACTGAGAGGATCTCTCTCCTGGGTGTCTTCACAAGCACGTGTTGCCCTGGCAAAGAGTCTTTTATGTCCTACATAGCAGGAAGCAGTTCTCGGTTTTACCTACCTATGGCTTCTTTGGGATTATAGCCCTAAGAGGAAAGAGTCCTGAGTTCAGTCACTAGTGCAAATTTATGGTGGTTGTTATAACAGGAAGTTTACCATTAAATCAAATTCCAATTGATAAACCTTTAGGTAATACAAGATTTTTGCATAGTTTAATCATTAGTAAGGTGATTATAGACTATAAGCTAAGGCAACCATAGACCTTTTCAAACAAATATGCTTAGCAAATTACATTTAACAAGATGCTAAATGTTCCAGAAGCATCAAATCCTTTGTTTCCAGTAGAGCTCCTCCTAATGAAAGTAAGAGGTAATGCCAGTGGAATTTTTGGCAAGTGGGCAAAAGCTACTGAGGGATGTAACTCATTTATGACTTTTTCCCGTTATCCTGTATGAGAGTTCTAAAACAGTTACTTTTGCTTTGTTGTGTTTTTATGCTTTAGCTGTTTTGCCCCTGCTCTTCCTCTGCATTTGTCCAGATATTGGTCCATTTCACAGGAGAAGTTCAAACATAGGAGAAGTTTGCTGGCTGGCAAAAGCAGCCAGCCTGCTTTCCCACAGTGAGTAACCACAGCCTTGAAATGGCTGAGAACTATATGCACATAGAAAAAGTGACATAGAGAACAATTATCCTTGTTCTGATCCTTTTCCCTTTTGTATATTTTAATTGTTATTGCTGGTTATGATATACTAATATATTCCCTGGTGTTAATGGAGAGAATGTCTTCTGATGATTTACACAGAAGATTTCAGAGTGATGATGGCTGTTGATGGGTTATCACTTCAGAGAATGTAGATACAAACACCTTGGAGTCTATCTTCAAGCTTGTCTTCACTACAAATGCTCTACAGTCCTGCAAAGCTTTTCAACACTAGTTCCAGGAAGCTCTCTCAGGCTATGTGGTTTTGCCCACATGTAAAGATAGGTTGGGAGATTTTACACATGCTGATTGAAAACAGTCCTTGGGCCTAAATAGGGTGGAGGACAGACAGAAGTTTAACAGACCAGCAAATGTGTTCTCTTCCACGGCAGCTGACATCTGTCAGCAGTAACTGCAGTCATGGGATTAGTTTTCCAAATATTAGATATTTCAGGAGAAAGCATACTTTTATA
The DNA here is from genome assembly GCA_013400375.1 of Thinocorus orbignyianus. NCBI lineage: Eukaryota > Metazoa > Chordata > Aves > Ciconiiformes > Thinocoridae > Thinocorus > Thinocorus orbignyianus. The sequence continues at coordinate 192,591 of VXBW01006455.1, forward strand.
TGTATTTTTACCTTTTAGTGTTTCTGCTCTGAAGTAACGGTGGCATCATGTATATCACAAGTATTCTGTCTTGGTGTCTTCCAATTAAAAAGTTATAGGTTTTGGCGATGCATCTTGTTTTCTATATTTAAAAGCACAGTGAGTAGTGTGGTCTCTGACAATGAAAACATGTGCTTTACAATGCATTTTTCATTGATAACAGAGATCCTGGAAATCAAATTATGCCCTTACTGATACATGTTCAACCTGCCTTCCTAGTCCTAGAGCTTCAGTAGCACTGATAGTAAAACCACATTGACTTCACTGAATTTGCAGTGATGTAACAGATTGAAATTCAGCTTGAGAAAGAAGGAAATAGTTTATCAGCTGAGTAAAGAGAAGTTGAACTACATGATTACTTTCCAAAACAGATACACTCACAGCGTTAGATGTTTCCAACAAAGCTGGTTAGCACATTGCTGGCAAAGATCTTGTGAGCATGTTTTGCTTGGATTGTCCTGCTTTGTCAGTGTGGTTTGGAACACAAAGGCTATTGTTTAAAAAAACATGAATGTTAATTTGCATTCCATTGCTGGATTATTACACAGGGTGTGGAAAGAAAAAGCAAGCTCTGATTTTTAAAAAACAAAATAAAGCACCATTGTTTCCTTTTCCCTTTCTTCTTCCTCATGCCTGGTTCTCCTTCATTTTAATGTTTCTTCTCCAGACATGCTCTTTGAGACAGTGAGTGTCGTCTAGCTCTTTTTGAAAAATGTAGATACATTCACAGCTGTCTGTAGAATAGAATAGAATAGAATAGAAGATTTCAGTTGGAAGGGACCTATAACAATCGTCTAGTCTAGTTGCCTGTAGATCATCTAGCAGAGCTATATAAATTAAAAACTGAACTTAACTTACAGAATCAATTCTGTAATGATATCTGTGAGAAGTGACAATTGCAATATACCTACTCTGAAATTAGGAGGTAATTGCAGTATGAAAATCCATATCCAAGCTGTCGCAGAAAACTCTGGGTGTTGAGTCAGAAGTGGCATAGACCCTGCTTAGATCACGCTGCCACCACATGTGCCACCATCCATTGATTCTCAAGCCCAAGCCATATGCTCCAGCTGCCTCCGTAGCCCTGGCTCATATAGCAGTGTGGCAAGATGGATGAGCTCACTAATATAACCAGAAAAAACTTTACCAAAAAAGAGTCAGTTTTCAATTGAACTAGTGAGCTGGTCTGACTCAACGCTTAGCCTCACAAGCAATAGGGCCAGCATAAGAAGGGTGGGAGGAACAGGACACTGGAAAGGGGAAAGAGTAGGACTGTAAGGCACTAATAAGCTGTTATTGATCCCACCTAGGGCCTCCCTCCCCAGCCCGACCATGGGCCCAGGGGATATATTTAAGTTCCGGTGTACCTGTTTCTACTATAACCATGTCTGTCCTTGTCTGTGGGTTCTGGGGCATTGTGGACTGTCTTCTCAGTCTGTCTGTGGCTTTCTCCTGTCCCCTAGAAGGAGCACTTCTTGGTGCTCATGGTGCTGGGTCTCATCTTGATGTGACTTCTGCCGTCCTCTGGCACTATAGACCTACCTGGCAATCGCAAGGCTGTGTCTGATCTGGACCTGCAGTCTGACGACTCAGCCTGAACTTGGACCTGCCTCATTGCTACGGACTTGCCTGATGATCAGATTTGAACCTGGCTCCTACCTCTAACCTGACCTGTGCCCTTATTTTAGGACTGTAGGATGGCATTTGGTGAGGCTGCTGCTCTGCTTGCATATCTCCCTGTCCTTTAGGGAGAAACCAGCCCTCTCTGCTCCCTGACAAGGACCAGTCTCTGCTATTAGTTGGTTGTGTGAGGATCGGCCCATTTAGTACTGATGGGTTGTTAGGGGGTTTTCTACTATCTAGCATTTCTGTTGGTCTCTTCAAATGTGGTCTTCTGTCAGAATCAGCATGCAAGTAACATCATTACTGGTATGTATCTCAGCCAGCAGTGGTCAGAAGATCTTAACTTCTGAAATCTTTAACCCATTAAGTAAAATCTCCAAGAAAAATATCTCATCATTGACCTCGCTTGTAACAGGGGAGTCAGTGACTAGTTGAAAATGAAGACTAAGCCATGCTTTTGATCATTGAGATTTTCTCTCCAGCTCCAGATTTAAGCATGCTGAGGAAGCTTGCGTTGCAGTTGATTACTCTGGATCTGCTTCATGTCTTTAGTATCTAGCTCTAACACTAACAATTTCATTTATATGAGGAAGGAGAGAAAGTTTTCAAAAGAACTGATAAAGCCAGAACTGCCCAGCAAGTAAAAGGTATCTCCAATATAAGTAGGTAAGAAACCTTTGAGAAGATTAATAAAGAGGAAAAAATAGTAAACATCAAGAATTCATTTAGTATGGTGTAGAAGAAAAATACATTTCATAAATTACTTATTACTTATTCATAAGTGAATATTTGCTTTCTTCTGCCATTAATAGTGAAGAATCTGCTAAGTACTTAATGAAAATTATTTGTCTGACACTAACAAGACAAATTTGTATAAAGGTTGGGTTATTCTAGAAAATTCTGAAGTTTCAGAATTTATTAAACATTATGGACATATTAGGAATCATTGAAAAGGCACTCTAAAGTGTAGTAAAACCAAACAGTCATGTGAAACAAAATGCAAGTGTAAGCAAGGAGTAAGTGATGAATACTATCAAGGGTGGAAGGAAGACTAAGGATTATTTTTGTCTGGAATAGAGTCCAGGATGCTTGGTAAAGATGAAATTTTTACACCTTGTTGTGAGCTATATTAAGTCAGATTAAGATTAATGAGTGTGAGATTAATGAGTGTGTTTTACAGGATATTCAGTAAGGAAATTGTAGGAGCATTTAGGTTGGAAAAGATCATCAAGTCCAACTGCTAACTTAACACTTTCCCAAGCAGCCTGTTCTAATGCTTGATAACCCTTCAGTGAAGAAATTTTTTCTGATATCCAATCTAAAGCTCCTCTGATGCAAGAAACTTACCTGCTACTGGTCCACAGTAACACTATTTCCTTGTCTGGTGAGTACTTCCTCAGAGTAACCATATCGTGGTTTGGCATGCCTTTTATAATGTCTGTATATGACATCCCACTTACGTTTGTCTGACAACAATTATTCTTATGCACGTGGTTCTGGGTTCTGTTCCTGAGTGAATCACTTAACCTGTCTTTTTCTCTTTCCATCAATAAAACTAGCATGATAATGCTAAGTTATCACAGGCTATAGTTGTGCTCAATTAATGTTTTTAATGATCTCTGAGATTGTTGGATAAAACATGCTGTAAAAGTGTATTATTATTGTTGTTAATAGAGTCTTTTGTACAACTGCACTCTTAACAAAGCACTACCATTGCTCACCAGCTTTAGTCCTAAAATTTCATTGAAATCCCTAAGGACTTAATGGGATATATCCATTAGTCCATTTCTCTTCCTGACTCATTCATACCATCAGAACAGTTTCAGTTCTGAAACACAGAATAGCTGCAGAGGTTGTGCAAAGATGTAATTTCATAAGTGATCTAGGACTGAAAGCTTTTTAAACAGGGCCTCATTTGCGCTGACCTCAGTTCCAGCTGAACTAGTTCAGACTTCAGAAGGCTGCAATTTGTAGAACAGCTCTCTGAAAATGAGATACCTGTCTAATTGGGAATATAAATATTCCTTAACTGTGGGAATGATGGCAGTGTATGAGAGCGGTAATAGACGAACCTCTATCTATACCATTGGAGGAAAAGCAAATCATCTAGGGTTCATAGTTAATACTCTTGGGGTCTGGTTGCATATACCAGGTTAACAGCTGGAAGACAAAGGCTTAAAGCTCCCCTCTCATTTGAAAAACAAAGGAAGAAGCTTCACAACTGGATTGGTTGAGAGAAATTATTTGAGCAGGTGTACTGGCCTCAAAGAACAGCCCACACTTAGCAGCATAATGGATAGCTGAGCTTGAGCAAGTAACCTTGAAAAGGAGTTTTTTGTTGTTGCTTTGGTTCTATATTAGGCAGCTTGGAGCTGTGAGACTTTTATCTGTACACGTAGGATTTAGGAAGTGAGATCTCTCTGTCCTTTTATGTGACATTTGATTTTACCAAATAATAAACAGTTTTCTTGGAACTTCTAAAACACTTTTTCTTCCACTGACATGCTTACCCCTGCTTGTTCTGGTACTTATATTATTCAAAGTTGATTTCTTAATTTCTTAATATTTTTAATAGTGAGAAATAAGTTATTTTCATCCTACTCATTCTTCAAAGTAGCAGAATAGTCTCTACTCAAACTTTATGGAAAAAAAAATTAAAAGCCAATAATCAAGAGAGAACATGTCCACAAAACTGATCATGTTTAAAGTCATGTGTTTCAGGAGTAACTTTACTTGGGAGTTCATAAAAAGAAATTTTCTACTGATTTACTTCTAGGAAGACGTAAAATGTCTGAACTTTCTTTTGCAAAGAATAGGGTTTATGTTGAATGTGCTGAGAAACCTCTTTTTTTTTTTTTTTCCAACCTAAATCTTATTGATCTTCTTGTCTACTGTTTAGCATTAATAGGAATGATTTGGCTAAGAAGTCTGTGTCTCTCTCTGGGATTTTATGTGACTAAGTGAAGCCTCTTTCCATATTAAATCTTTGAGTCTGTTACTCTCTAAATTAAACGTCTGCCTCTTAAAACTGGAGAAGAAATAGTTGATGTGTACACGCGGAAGTGCTGATCCACACAAGGGATCCACAGGAAAAGTGTAGGTATGAGCACTGAGCAAGTTGTGCTATTTAGTACAAGGAAAAATAAAATGTATAAAAACACAGTAAAAAACACTATCTAAATTAATTGATCAGGTAAATTAGCCAGGAGTGATAGAAGACAGAAATTTGAAACCTTTGGCATAGTGTCTGGCAGCACTTTAGAAAGCAAATAGGGCCTTAGGGGGTATAATTAGAGGGACAGACCATGCTCATCAGTAATTAAAACACCATTGAGAGAAAAAACAAAGACAAAGCCACTTGTTATTGCTAACCATTTTGAGTGTCAAGTTACACAGAAAATACAGAAATAACAGCCTGCAAAGGTTAGTGCAAATATCTATAAAGGCATCACTCTTTTCATATTCTATGAATGGGTTTGCAGTTTCTAAAGACATAATCTTTGCCATTTGTTCACAGTGAATCCAAGGTGTTCTAGTCCTTAAAGATTCCATAGTTTATAGAGTCCTAGTCTGTAAGTGGTTATTAGAAGTGTGTATGTCTTTTCATAATGCAGATTCATAACACATTGATACAGTGCAGCATATAAGAATACATTTCATAATATTCAGTTATTCATGTTTTTTGTAAAAAAACAGTGTTTGCCTTTTCTAAGAGGAATTGCTTTTAAATGCTGCTCTGCTTTCAATTCAGTAGTGCTGAAAAACATCCCTATCTAACAGGAGTAGCAGGAGTTTGAACTTGTATCTTAGAACACTTAGATACTATTTTTGATGGCCTGTTTATGTGAGTGTGGCAATTAAGAATGAAGGTGTGTAAATCATGTACAGGAATAACTAAGAACTATTTTCTGTCCCAGCAAATAATCGAAGAATTTGTTTAGCCATGCAGTGACACAGAAGGAATTGTGGAAAAGCCTGGGGAAAATGTCAGTTAATTTAGACTGTATCCTTGGGGCAACTTGAGCTAGATGTGCACACAAATGGAAGTCCAGCACATGTTAGCAGGATTGGGTGTAGAAGCGCTTTACTTGGGCTCTAAAAAGGCAAACTGTTAAGCTTCTATCATTAGCCCTTTTTTTCCTTCCTGCCCCCTTGTTTTCTACAGTCCAACAACAGCTGGTTGAGGTTTCGGTACTGAAGAAAGTAGCTTCTAAGTCATGTAGTGAGCAGTAGGATTTTGGATGGAAGGCATTTCACCTGCAGATCCATAGCTGGCCTGAACATCTTGGTATATGGATGCTTTCCTGAATGTGGGTGTTTGGTCAGAGAATTTAGTTCATGATCAAGGCTGTGTTTTTTCTTTTCCGAAATAACTCTAATTTCAACAAGAGTATTCATCAACAATGTGTTTTTTGCAATGGCAGTAGTGGAATGAAGATTGTGTTGATGCAGCTAAATTCAGAGGCTGAAGCAGTCATTCCAAGAGCAGGCTTGTTGGAAGGCTGTAGCCTGTTCTGGTATGTACTTTTGGAAACACTCACCCTGGATTCCCAGCTGTGCTTCGTGTCCCCTTGTCATTGCTTTGCAGGGATGGTGTCACAGAATAGTTGATTACAGTTTCATATCTAGAAATTTAGCATTGATTCTATCCTTTGTTTTCTATATGTTGCTTGTTTACTTGAGAGTTAAAAAAAAAAACTAAGTACTGAGGTAGGAATGAACCCAAGCATATGTATGTACGTTCATTCATTTGTACTTCCGGGGTGTCCTCTCTAGCTAGAGAGACAATTTTTTCTCTTGGTCCAGTTTAGGCCCATGTTGAATGAATAAAGACAAAATGAGCTGGTCCATATAAAACTGGAACTGTTTGTCACTCTCTCTTTTCCTCAAAGTTTGCTAGTCTTCCAGATATTTACTGCTATGAGGTTGGTCCTTGGTAGAGTTCCTAGTCTACCAGACTGCCCTCATGTATTTCTTTCTTAGGATGACAATGTGTGGCAATACTTTCAGACAAAACTCAGGACAGTTTTACAGAGTTTATGTAAGTCTTTCTGTTGAGAGATACTAGTCTTTTAGCTTAAATAAGTAAGTTCTAATCAGTACAAATTATTTAAGAATATAATATGTGATTTATGCTGGTAGCCTAGCTTGGCATGAGGAGCTAGATTTGTTAAAGCTTTTAGGTCACAATAGAGTTAATTTTCTTAGTAATTTTCCTAGCAGCTGCTACAGACCTGTTTAGTCTTTTAGTGTAAGAAAAATGTTGATAATGCACTCATGTTTTGGTAGTATATTCCCTAAGTCTGGGACTTCTCGGTTCCCCATGTTCTGCCAGTGAGCATAGGTGCACAAGAAGCATAAACCAGAAGATAAGGAGGCTACAACTGTCAGCAGAGACTGCAAATCGACATGGTAAGAGCAGTCAATGGCCAGTCGGCCTGCCTGCCTAGACACAGAAAAAGAATCCAATAAAGTGTTAGAGGACCCCATACCAAAAATCACTGCTGGAATAAAAGAAATGCGAACAGCGTATGAGGAGCATGTGAGGGGCAAGTGTATACATCATGAGGGTATAGTTGTCCAGGGATTTCTTTGTTCCATGTCCCTCTCTGGAGGCACCTAACCTGGGCTGACCCTGCTGCTGTACCTCTCATTTAAATTATTTATTTTTATAAAATGCGACACTTGAGACTTTGCTGCCTGGTTTGAGCCTGGAGAATAAGGGAGCACGCAGGAGAGTGAGTGCATGTGTATGTATGAGCAAAGTTGAAAGGGGCACCCATCTGCTCACTAGAGTCACCTAGTGCAAAGGGACCCTGGTCTAAGCAGTTAAAGACTCAGGTGGTGGGTGTGCTCCAGCAGCGGCTTCTCCTTTACCATTTTTTCCCACGCTTCTTGCTTCTGCTCTCCAACTGATCAATCCAGAGGATTAGGACTTCTCCTCTAAGAAACCACATTCCAGAACAGGAAAGCTACAATACAAAGTGACATTGAGGCTCTTCATTCCTCACCAATTTTGATAGGAGTGATTCTTGCCCTCGAGGGGTGATAAATCAAGGAAGTGGAAGCATGTTCACAAGCAGGTGGGGAAAGTGGGGTTGAAAGTGGGAAAGGCTACAGCACAAATGGCCTGTGAGGTCCAGCGAAGACACTTGAAATTGACTCACTTGAAGCTGATTTAGTAAAGAACTGATGCAAGCTCACAGCATGGACCAAGATAGTCCTGACCCAGCAGAGCCAGAGAATTTTGTAGTCAAGAATTGGGAGGGCCTTGGGACTATAACAGTTTTGGCACAAATCAGGTTAGAGCTTAAATCCGATTTTTCGGCTGAGCAATACCCAACAGGGTAAATACAGCTCTACCTTGAAAATTTGGGCCTCCATTGTGCAATGTACATGTGCAATTTTTAAAATTTATTTATTTACTATGCCACTTATCATGTAACTGTAGAAGGACGTAGAATGTGATTTTTGAACTGAAATTATGTTGAGTCTGAAGCAAAATCTAACCCTGGAAAATTATTACAAAGCACTGAAATTAGCCCATTAAAGTAAGAGGCATGCATAAAGATTTGAACAAGCTCACTCCCCCATCCACTGTGAGTTGTTTATTCCTCTGCTGCTCTCACTGCCAGCAGGCTTTTAATATTTCCTAAATCTAAATCACACAACCCAAACCACCTTGCTGTGTCTGTCTATGCTTCCCTGGGAGAACTTCTCTCTAACCTCAAGAACGCAGCAACAGATATATTTGTTGTGAGACAGAAATCTGGCTTTTGCTGAAAATCATTGTATCTAAACAAACGTATCATTTGGTTCCCAAATTGTAATAACATACTTTCTCATAAACTTAACAGACTGCTACATAAGTAACAAATCTTCCCTTCAAGAAATATATGAGCTTTGCCATGGTTTTATCCAGGTCATGACTACCTTGACAGTATACATTTGACTAAGAGATGAACATTAAAAAACCTCAAAATTAATCCATACATTCTTAATATAAAGCTGATATATGATGACATGTATGTAATCAGACAGCTGTTAGTTTAAAAAGCTCAAAACAAGCAAAAAATTCCAAATAAAGGGTCACTAAAATCCTAACTTATTTTGTAATCATGTATTGAAATAGCAGTTGTTTTTGCTGGTCTGGTCTGCCTTTCTGCTGGCTGGGTTCCCTTTCTGTGTGACAGATGCGCTATTTATGGAAGGGGATTCTGAATATTTTAAAGCACTGACTGTTAGGATCATCTCATTCCCAGCCTTTAAAATGAAAGAGAACAAAATGCCAAATAACTTTGCAAGGAAAAATCTCCAAATTAAATAGTTATCTATTTAATCATTAAAAAAGAAAGAAAAGGGGGAAAAGCAAAACCAGATTGTCTTTTTTTCACAAGAAGAAAATACATGCATGTGACAGTCTAGTTGTTGCTGTGCGACATTTTCTGATTAAAACCATACTCCGTATTGGTTTTCGCTTTTAAAAACCAATGCTCTTTTAGAAAAAAAAAATAAAAAAAAATCATAGGGTAAACAGGTTCCTAGAGAACAAATATGTGATGAAAATTTGGCTGCTTTTTTTCTCAGCTATATTGGCAGGTCGGATGAAAGAGAGCGCTACTCTGTACAAATCTGGCCTCACAAGGATCTATTTACTTCAGCAGTTGGTCAGAAAACATTTATATATTCACTTATAAATATGGTAAACAATATTTACCTAAAGAAATCTTTCAGTGGAATCTTTTTCAGAGCTAACACATTAATCTTCACAATTCTGTTTGTGTGTTGGGTATCAGCTTGTGGTGTTTGTGGGTAGAGAGATAGGAAGCTGTGAGAAGTCACTGAAATAGCGTGCAGGGGATTGTGCTCTCTAAACAGGTAGATCTTACAGTTTGTTTTACCTCACCTGATGGCTCAGCCTCCTGGGAAGGTAATTCAGGTTATAGTAAACTGCAGCATGGTTCTCTCCTTCTCCCTTTGGAGACACCGTGACAATAAAAAAAACACCCAGTTTTGCTTATTAGGCATTTAAAAAACAATTCAGATTAGCAATCTTTAATGCTTTTTCCCCCAGTGTATCTTTCATTACATATGCAAAATATTTTCTTTTATTTTGAAGTTTCCCAGAAAATATGCCTTTTTTAACGCTTATTTATAAAAATCCAATTCCCACAATTACTCTTGCAGCCTCTGCAGAGGGTGATACCAATTTAACGTATGCGGCTGAACAATGTGCATGCTATTAATCTGGGAAGGTAACAGAAAGATGCTAAGTAGGTAATGTGAAATTTTTAATAATATTATCGTTATTTTCGCAGCTGTGGTTTAGTATTTCAAAATATTTTTTTTCTTAAAGACGACAGCACTTTAGTATCTGCATTGACCTCCATGATGTCAGAATGTCATTGTGCAACCGTAGCTAAGAAAAGCCTCCGAGGGAAAAAAAAAAAAAAAAAAAAAGGAAAAAACAAAGGAGCTTTGCATCTTCCAGTAACATGAGATGTGCATATACAGTACGTAGCATTTTGGAATTCATACTGTGGTAGTGAGTTGTTGCTTTCAGTTTGATTAGACAATCATTGTTTCGTTTTCCGTGCTTTGACAGTGAGTATGCTTGTACGCTGCTTAAGTCTTCTTAGTGCTATCTAGGTCAGTATACTTAGGATAGCTTTTATGTTCTGTAAGTCTGACAGATATCGTGCCTGACAGAGATCAGCACCAAATTTTCTCTTATTTATTGTATCTGAGCATAGAAAAAATATTTTATAATTAATCAGGATTGTATACCACATAGCACCTACCGTTTCTGCATTGCAGATATATTTAGCTCTAACACTGCTTGTGGTTAACAGGGTGTAGCATAGACACAGACAGCTGATCATGCAGTCAGACCCTCTGCTCGTGTGGTTTGTCAATACTGCTCAGGATTTTGATGGGCTGTAAAAGAGAGAAAACAGAAAGGAAAGAAAAAGAAATGTTTTATTTGTATGAACATTAGACCTTTAGTTATGCTATTTTTGCTGCCATTGCCTTTTTACTTTGTTTTTTAATTCTGAGACTTAAAAATTAGGAAAGCACAGCAAATGCATCCAGGATTTAATACGTGCGATGTGAAATCTTTCTGCATCAAGAGGATGTTGCTGTAGTCAATCCGGTGTTTCTCCAATAAGCAAGAAGATTGTTTTGTTTTCCTCGGCAGGCGGACTCAGCCATTGCACAGGCAGATTTTGATAAGAGTTTGAAATGCCTACTACTATATTGTAGAATTTGGAGTTTGCTAACAGTGGTAGTGACTGGAGCTCATCTTGCATCACCAGTTGATGACAATTTTCTTTGTTCCCTCCCACCCAGTTGAACCAAGACTCTGTAGCTGATACGCAATGTCACTTACAACATTAATCAGATACTGCATTTAAGGTGAGCTGTCCCTTGCCTCCTCCCTTACCAGAGCTGTGCTGCAGTATGTATCTTACTCCTGCAAGCCTAAAATGGCAGGCAGGATTAACGTTGCTTGTGCTGTGTGCATGCTGTGTATTGAATTCATTATACTGTGCCTAGTAGCTCAAATGTGAGTATGTAAATGGTCTGTGTGCCATGTCATGCAGTAGCGAAGACTGGGTTTTGCTTCATTACAGGCTTAGATATTAGAGCATCACCTTAAGAATTCTTTTTTCATTTGCAATGTGGTGAGCTGTTAGCTTGTCATCACATTCGAACTACATTATTAGCCCTTAGGAAAAAAAAAAAAAAAAAAAAAAAGCAAACTGAGCTTCCAGATGGTGTCACCCTTTTTCTTCTTGCATTTACTGTAGTTTAAATAATGTATATTGTATTGTTAATTAATGTGAATATCGAATTAAAGCACTTGAAACTTACATATTTATTATGCAGGTAGGAGGCACGTCGAATCTATTTTTAACTCTTACGCAGTCCACGTTGTGCAATGGGCTTTGGTTGTCGAGTTTATATTTTCAGCTGTGATATCAATAGGCTGATTTTCAGTAAATGTGACAAGTGGCCTTTGCAGTGGTCAGCTTCAAGCTTTGAACTCTCTGAGGAGGAGAAAAAAAACCCAACAACCTCGTGTTGCAGTTTCGGAAAACCTTGGATGAGGACATTTTTTTTTCCCCACTCCTGCTTTCCCTGTTGATAAACTCGGTTCTCCTGATCACGGTCTATTCGAGCTGCTTCCCATCTGATTTTTGACAACTGCTTCTAAAAAATCACCAAGAAGACCAAGAAGAGAACTTATCTCCATTGCTTTACATAAAAATGGCTGGGTGCATTGCCATGCTAACACTGCACTAAGTGGTACACGCAGGTAGGTTGAGATTTGCATGTTTTACTGATTTCTTGGTCAGTGTTGCAAGAACATGAAATGGGCTTTGGAATGTAGCTTTCGGTTAAAAAATGCATTAAGCTGCTAATGAAAGCAACCTAATATTAAATTGTTGGCTTCACATATTGGCATGACAATTTTTCTTATCTGTTTTTAAAAAAAATCTATTGTGAAAGTAGAGCAGTCATGTCTGTTAAAATAATCATATGTACTAAGGGCGTGGCAACGCTTATGCAACAAAAGAATTTTTGAAAACCCTATTGATTCAGTTACATTTTAAAGGTGACTCTAAGCATTGCTAAGCTTGCAGTTAAAATGCAAAAATAAAAATTGAGGTAGGTAAGAAAAATGAAAAATATTTAAATTCTGTCGTAAGCGGTTTTGTGTTTTGTGCGAAATCTTTAATAAAGATTAATATGCTTTAATGCTTATATTTTCGATACCAGCTACAAACACAAACCTGCAGTATTTCTTTTTTTATTTTAAGGTAGAAGGACTTTAAAGAGAGAGATTGATATAGATGGCCCTGTCAGCTTAAACTGAGTATCAGTTCACTGAAATGTGCTTTACTACACATAAAAAAGGTTAGGAAACAAAAACTTAAAATCCTTAGGTACAAAAACCTGAATTTGAGCATTAAGAATAAAAAGAATTACGAGTATTGCATTACTTACAGCAACTTTTGTAATATATTTGTTTCAGATTAATACTGGGCCAGAACCAGTTTCCTTGGCAACCAAATCCTTTTAAAAGGTGCAATAGTAGAGACGTAGAAAGATGTTATTCTCTTTAAATGCAATATCACAATGCAAATGGAAATTCTGCAGTTGTTTCCTTTCAGTTCTAAACGAGAATCTGATCTCATTTTATGTTTCCATGCGGCTATCATTTCTTACACGATACCATGTTTATAAAGCTGTACACAACAAAAAACCTATCTTATTCCTGTTTTGCATTGGTTGTTTCCAGAAACATACCTCGAGTTCTTTTTTTTAAGTTAGCCTAGTCTTGCATGTAGGTCAAGGTTTCTACTGTGTATATATAAAGTGATAGTTTCATTATCACAAGTATAAAAGTATCACTGAAATATTTAGCAGCTGAGAAATGTAGAGAATCACGAGTCTGTTTAAACGTTCTTTCACCCTTGCTGTATTCAGCCACAGTAATGCTAATAAACCTTTCTTTAAATAGTCGACCAATTCTGAAGTTCAGGTAAAGAGCTGTGTTTAAGCATACTGAAAAAGGACTTCTGTCAGATCTTAAACAAGCCTTTATAGAATAAGCTTCCTTATGGTCTGCGGTAATTTCCAGACCTTACAGATCTTGCAAAAATTAAGTATTACAAATCCTTATTTCTGTTTTTAGCTAATATTTTTAACAGTATCAGCAAAGTTAAATCTTATGTGTACCACAGGTACCTGCTTATACAGAATCAGATGTTACTAAACGTCTCCACTGAGCTTGTAACACAGTGTATCTCCTTGTGAATCTCCTTTGTACGTGACTTGAGAAATTCTCACTGCTGCAATGAGACTTTTGCAGCAGGGTAGCCATTTTCCTTTCATGTCCTTGACTTTAAAGTGACTAAGTATATTTTGTGTGTGTGAGGACCCAGCACTGAAAATTAATGCAGAGAAGGTATTTAGAAGCACAGCCATTAGCAATAATAGCCTTGATGGTGTCGGTAATATCAAACTAATGCTTGTTTAGTCCTAAATACAGCAATTCAGTGCATTCCAAATAAACAGAGTATAACTGTTCAGGAATATGACTTGTCATTTGTCTGGATAGGCTGATGCTTAATAACAATAAAGCCATTTGATTCATAATTACGAGATTAATTTGAAGCAGTGCAATATTCCCTGTTCCACCTAAAGAAGCAGAACTGAAAACGTAATAAGCAGCATCTCTCAAGTGACATATTAAAGTTTGCATTTTTTTAGTTTGATTTATCTCCAGTAGCTTGCTTGTGATGGTTATTTTCCTGTCTGAAATGCTAATATGGAGTGCGCCATTACACGTAGTTACCAGAACTGCATTTCTTTCTTTTTTTCTTATGTGGTTATTTTTAAAGGAAGTTGCTGAGCAAATGCCATGTAGAAGCAATCTATTTATTGCCGTTGATATTTATCTTTAGAAAAGATGGGGCACTTAGCGGTAAACTGTTTTTATTATGTCTTTGTGTTCAAACATTCTCTCTCAAGGCATTTAAAGCAAGCCTAGCTCCATTACATTAGCGTGCTTCGCTATGGTTGTTTTAAATCCATTTGCAAATTTGCTCTTTGTTAGGGGTGTAAGTCCTTCTGTAATTAATATGACTGAACTCAAGTGCTTTCATGAGGCTGGAAAAACTCATTGGCAGCCTGTGAACAGTAATTTCTTCTAGCTGAAGAAACTGATTTATTTATTAAGGAGGAGTCTAGTATTTAGCAAGCTGTTTCCAGCTTGACTATTATATGTGGGTTGCTGTATGTATTTTAATGGGAGTTATATGTAGCTAATGCAGTGTCAGAATATTATAGCCAAGAGTGTCATGAGAAATCTTGTGTAAACTTCATCCATTTTATTCTCTTTGGCTAAGGGAGCTAACTGGGGCACATAGGGGCAGGTGCGGTTTTTCACACCTTGGGCACAGCCTGCAAATGTTATTGTTGGGAGGGTTGGCTTGTTTTTTTCAGTTTTATCATAGAAGGCTAATTGTTAATACTAAGTCCCTCCTTTTATAATTTAAATGTGTTCTTTTATCCATGCAAATTCCATTTGTGTTCAACAGAAAATCTATACAAAGCATGAGTAAAAAATTAAATCAACTTAAAAATCATTCACTCAGACACTATCCTACTTGCTTCTCAATAACCTTTCTGATTAAGGTTACTTCTGCTCCTAAACTTTGTTTTGATTTGAAACTGCAGGTCTCTCAGTGTGAAACTACCTGTGTTCAGATAGTATTTGTCAGACTATTAGGCAGACTCTAGTAGTAATGAACAGGTACCAATTAACCCTTTGGGGGCATCTAGTATCTGTTGTACTTTATCATGTTAATTGCTTTATTATTTTTTAAAGGGGTTTATTATGTATAATATTACATTTGAATTCTACTATTATCAAAATTGGGAATTCCCTAGCTTTGACAAGATCTTTTACTATTGGATTCATCCAGCTGTGATGTTTAAGCTCCCGTTCACCATAATATTTCACAGTCATTTGTGAATACAACTTTAGTGGTATTTGAAGTAATAATAATGGCTTCGTGATATTTTCTTTCATTCTGGCCTTTGTTATGGCAGATGTGAGCTACAGAATACTTATTCAAATCAAGATATACTGAAAACATGCCCAGCTAAATCAACACAAGAAATAATTAGCTCACCTTCTTACCTTTTAAAGCCAAAGTAATGGATTGTCCATTTCCTGTATAATGTTATTTATAAAAGTACATGGTGTATTTGCAAAAGGAAGATGTATTCTTAACTGGTGCTATATAAGTGCCCATCAGCTGAGTCATAAGGCCTTATCTGTAAGACTTTGCAGCTGCTCTACAGAACAGTTTAATTTTGTTTAGTGTCTTTGAAACAAAGCCTTGTTCTGAAAAATTTTTACACTACTGCTTGATAATCTTATTAGGATATTTGATAAATAATAACATGAAATCAGGATATTTGAAAATGAATAATTATTTAAGCAGAGAAATATAGGAAGTGTATTCCAGAGAACAAGACTTGCCTAGAAATGTCATTATCACAGATACTGTGACGATATCTGGGACAAAAGAGACCAAAAGAAAAGTGGCAGAATAAAAAGAGGACAAAGAAGAGGCCTTTTAAAGGCTGCAAAAAAACCATGGAAGCTTTTAAGAGAAAGGGTAACTTGTAATTGGTTTCAGCAATTTATGTGATGTCGAGGGAGTTGACTAGTAATGATGCTTGTTTCCCCTTGTACTATGATTTGTTTTCCAAACTGGCAAACTGTGAAGCTAATCTTAAAATACAGTCATTTTCCACTGATTTTACCTTGTGAAACACAAGACCAGACTAACTGAGGAAACCATGAAGCCTCCATTATTTCATGTTTTACTAGGTAAATCTGTGAGGAATAATGTGGTTATAGTTGAGATGGGAGAAGGAGACAGAGCCAAGGATTGATTTTAGACCCCAATGAAAAATTATTTTAGACTTGAAAATGTCCATTTGTGTTTGTCTAGAACATATTATGAAAGATTATGTCCAGTTTGCACTACACAGGTTAAACCATAATAAAACAATGCAGGTGGAAGCAGTATTTGCAATAGTTAGGTTAATGGTACTGTTTTATTGCTGGTGTGTTGTAAGCTTTCCAGATGTGGATTTGGAGTCCTACAGCACTCCAGGGAAAATTCTGATGAATTACACAATGCATCTGTAAATTAGCACTTGTCTAATAATTTAGTCATTAAATTTGGATTTTCCCCTTTGCAGGCTGATACACAGTAGCCACAGAGTTCACAAAATTACTGAGATGGTTTTGCCGAAAGTACCTGTCAATACCACTTTTAAAAGAAGCTAACAGAAGAACAACCTGATTTTAGGTGGGTAAGTTTACGGGGTGATTACAGAAAGCTGGAATCTCTTTAAAACTCACACAGAAATAGTGCTAAAATATTTAACGCTTTAAACCCCACTGCATTACACCATTTTAATTTTTTTTTCAGTTAAAGTTCTACCTTTTTTATAACCATTTAAGGGCTGGTCTCACTATGGTAGCACATTGCTCTCTTCTCATGTCAATATTGTTGGATTTTTCCAGCTCTCACTGAATTTTTATTGCCACAGAGGTTGGACAAACGAAATCAGGCAGAGTAGATCTTTGAAACAGGTTGTTACAGCCTCCAATGATCTGTACAAGCTGAACACATTGGCAGACAAGCAAACCTCCCAAGTTTGCCAGAATGTTAACTCTGGATCTCAATCACAAGTGTTCATTACAAATCTGTGCCATACAATATAGGCAGAGGAACTCTCTTAGTGCCAAGACCATTTCTAATTTTGTTGGTTTGGTTAAGCTATATATAGTTCATCTAATTTATACCTTTATACAATACTGTAACCAGGGGTAATAAAAAAACTTAAATCGTGAGCTGCAAAGAGCACTTTGTAAATTCAATTATAGTATTGTGATAAACAATCAGGATCTTTCAAAATATGAGTTTCACTTTTTACGTTTTTTTCAAATATTAGCATTTTCCTTCTTACTGTGCATAAGCAATAATAATTTTGGTTAAAACAAGCGTGTCTAGTATCTGTGCTTTAGATTTGAGATATACTTGTATATTGGATGAAATTCATTTATTGAATGAAATAATAAGTGAAATCCTGGCTAGGCCATTAATTTTGAACATGGTTCTTTGTATTACAGAGTATAACTTGCGTTATAGAAAGGGAGTAGTTCACTGATTTCGGTGGCAGTATTTGTACACATTTCTGTAGGAAATGGTTTGTTGCATCATAGCTATTAATGCTGTTATATCTCTACGTAGAAATAAGTAATTAAGGCTACCGCACAGAATCTAAGATAAGGAACCAGATTTAAAAATAAACAAACAAACAAACCCCCCAAACCCCCAAACCTCCTCAGTTCCTAGTGTATCTCAGAATGTTTTCCGTATTCAAGTTTACTTTTAATATGGACTGTTGTATGATGTTCAAAATGGTAATGGATTTTCGGAGACAATGAGATGGCATTGGTGGTTTAAACTAATCAATGAAACATTAAAATTAGATAAATTCAGGTTACCTGGCCTTACAGAAGCAATGGGCTACAAAATCTAAATTGTACCTATTTTAAGTAAATTACCATAGAACACTTGCTCAGTATATTTTATGTAGAATACTGGGCCATAACCTGTTTCCTTGGCAACCACATATGAATAAAAGGTACATTAGCAAAGCTGCAGATGTGTGTCACTGAATGCTTGTTAAGCAGCGCAATGCATTTACATACCATGTGCTCACAATAATGCACGCATCTTGAAAATCACCATATAAAAAGATTTCTGGGCATGGCTCAATGTGGATTCTTAATATTCAAAGGTTTTAACCTGAAAACCTGATGTTTTCAATGTTCTCGCTTGTGATTTCTTTCTTTTTTTTCATTGCGCTTTAACCTGGAATTGGATTGATAAAATTGGCGTGGTAGACTTGGTCTGCAAATTGAAATCTTTCTCCAGGATTCTAAATAGTTAGTGCACTACTTTAAGAGAACAAAATATGGATGGAAATAAAGGTTTATGGTGTCTTTCAGAAACGCAAGGCATTCTAAATTTGTACCTTGTATCAGCATTCAGAAGCAAGTATGATTATACTGTTTTACACAGAGACAAACTAAAGCCACTAAATAGAAATGAAACTGATGTTGCTTGTTGCAATCATATTCTATTCAACCTATCCAGGCAAAGAGATATGACCAAGTGTTGTCTTCTAGCAGTCAACAACTGAAAAAAGTGCCGGGGAGAAAAAGCCATAGAAGTCGTCAAAATGGCAGCTTTTCATAGACTTTCAGAACAAGATTTGGATGTAGCATTTAGGCAGTGCTCATACTTTCTGTGCAAATATTTGTATAGTGGTATTTTTGGTTTATATTCTTAGATTTAAAGGAAGGTCAGATATCCCTGGAGGTATTTAAAAGACGGGTAGATGTGGTGCTTAGTGATATGGTTTAGTGATGGTTTTTGCCAGTGTTAGGTTGATGGTTGGACTCCATGATCTGAAAGGTCCCTTCCAAATTCCATGATTCTATGATATAAGATCAGTTTTGACAAATTTGTTTACTGACTTCAACAACTTTATAGAATCATAGAATTACCTACGCTGGAAGAGGCCTTTAAGATCATCTAGTCCAACCGTCAACCTAACTCTGATTAAAAAAAAAAAACAGAAACTCAACAACAAGAAAATCACTAAACCATGTCACTAAGCACTATGTCAACCTGTCTTTTGAATACCTCCAGGGATGGTGCCTCAACCACTTCTCTGGGCAGCCTATTCCAATGCTTAATATGTATAGGTTATTTTTGGCTTTTCTTCTTAAAGTATTAATTTGTATATAAAATGAAAAGTATATACAACCCTTCAGATTAACTATGTTATCCCAAGATAATGTATCTTTCAGAAATAAGTCTAAAATGCTAATCATTAAAAAGACTGAAAAAGTGGGAATCTGCAAATCCTGAGTTTATATTCAGTTGGTGTTATCTGAGAAGTTTTTTATATGGCCAGCAGCCTAATTAAAAATCCCTTGAAATCAATGAAAAGATTCCCATTGCCTTTTTAGGAGTGTACAATAAGAGAGAAAGCTTCATACATAACAATGAGATTTAGCAAATTATCCTGACAGTATTAAACATTTCCATAGCTCTCAATAGTCAGGTGTACCAGAATCTAGTATTAATTCCAGATGGCTTGGACACTATCACATGAATATTTTCATGACGATAACGATAAATGATGTTGTTATATGCTATCATGTGCTATAATACTTTTAAGGCTGTTGAGCAAATAAGAGTTTGGGAAATTATTAGGCAGATGCAAGTCAACTGTTTTTTTTCTCTTTATTATTCGTTACTCCCAATCTGAGCCGAGCTCACTGTCGGGCCAGGATTTGTGTCTGGGGCAATTCACGCTGGTGGCAGAGCTGGAGCCATCAAAATTTTCTCCTTACTGCCAACTGCTACCTGCTTTTGACACAGTCCTTCTCTGTTGCATGGGCAGAGGTCCTGCTGTACCTTTCAGTTTGGAAACATGCAGCAGGATGGCAGAGAAGAAAGAGGAGGGCTTGGGCCACTTAGATCAGCATGAAGCGGAGCATAGGAACATTTTTGAGCGTACTAGACAAAGCTATTGTGTGTCATAGAAGTTGTCATAATAAATGGCCACACTAAAATGATGGTTCAGAGGAATAGCTGTCACTTGTGCATTGGTTTTGGCATGCTGAAGTTTATTGACATAACAGCAAAAGCATAAAAATATTCTGTGATGCTTTAAGGAGATCAGTGGCGGCCAGCTAACAACTTGAGGACCCATTTTAGCTTTCCAAATGGCTATGCCAAGGCATCTAGCAGACCAAGGTGTTTGCAGGGGAAAGGATTTAGCTCTATTTTCAGTCTGGCGTGATTTGCTACAACAGCTGTAGTAAAGGGCATGAAGGGCTGCACTGGCCTGGCCCCCAGCACACCTCGCTGCGAGGAACGGTGGCCCTGGAGCATGCAGCTTGGCTCTGGCTCCTGGGGATGTTGGTGCAGATATTCAAAGGATGTTTCCTCTGAAAATCGGAAAATGAGAGGCTGAGTTCAACTACTTCTATTTTGTCTTTCTGATAACTGAATGGGCAACAGAATACCACATCGTAATTGTCCAAAATGCGTAAAAATTTTCTGTTTAATTTGCTACTTTAAGCTTTGGCTTAAAGCTAATTGAATACATAAATTACTGCATTTGACAACAGTCAAGAACAGAAAAATGTCTGTTGTTGTCACTCTGTCTATAAACATAGCTTCGTGACTGCAATTGATCTGTGCTAGCTAAGGACTGTGATATATCCCAGAAGTGTAGGAGGCTAGAAAGTGGCTTGTCAGCAGCACATAAAAAAAAGAGATTTAAATAGAAAATAATACCAAGATTGTTCAGAGATAGCAAGATGTAAAGTCAGCTGATTCTTACTAGCAGCACAACATAAGCTTTTATACTTTATGCAAAATAATAACATGGATTTATGTCAGTTATTGCCATTGGTTCATTTTTTTATTATGCTGGCAGAGAGACAAAGGTATAGTTATACCTTTGAAAATTGTTTATATGTGTTCTGTTTAGTGTTAATGGGAGGTAGATTAGGCCATGTCTAAATTGTAAGAAGGCAACATACCTTGGGGAAAGAGTTTCTTTGGTGCACATGCCCAGCTCACAGAGTTTGGAAGCCAAATGAATTCTGCCAGGCTGCCCTTCACTCAACAAGACTCAGAGGAGCAGGTGACTGCTGCAGGCCTCCATAACCATGCCCCTTCGCCCTTCCTCTCCCTCCCCTTGATGCTGAGGAGGAGAAGGGACAAAGGAACTCTTTGCCCTGCTCATGCTAAAGAAAGGGGAGTGAAGCCACTTCGGGTTGTGGGGCCCTTCTTGTGCCCCACTTCTGAGTGAAGTGTTGGTCTGCCTGAGGGGTGAGGAGGAGCTGCGTGCTCCTCCTCGGCAGCACCACTGCCTGCTTCTACTGAGAAGGAAACCAGTCAAACCCTGGCCAAAATCCCGTCACATGAGGAATTTGCAAGAGTTGGTAATGATGTATATATATATATATATGGTGTTTCCTGCTGTTGTTTAAGAACTGAAACTGCTTGACTACAGGGGAAGACTGAAACATTTTTTTTTCCTAGGCAGTCTGAAATACTCTTAAGGAAAGAATACCACATGCCATGAGTTGCAGAAGTGAGATTATCAGAATTCAGCATCCAAACACCACCACTGCAGTAACCTTGGAACAAGGGGGAAAAAANAATTAGTACCTTCAATTACAGTATCAGTCACAGAAAAAGTGATTCTTTTTTTAGTTGATGAGCTGAAGTTGCCTTAAAACTTCATGTCTATTACACACACCCCCACAAAAAAAAGTAAGAAAAAATTACTCTGTTTCTCCAAGTCTGTTACATTGTCTATAGATATTAAGACTGCCAGACTATCAAATGGTCAAGTACAAATAAATTAACATCTCTAAATTGGGGGTATCTGCTATACAAATGATCATTATGCATCTAATTTTCAAAAGAATTTAAAATAATAAGTTTCAATTAAGATTTAGGGGGAATTCACAACCTAATCTTCCTTAAATTTGTTTCGTGTAATCTAAAAAGATACTTGTATTTATTGTTGTTCAGTAATGCTTTTTTTTTCTTTCAAAGGATTACAACAGGTTTAGTTTAATCCATATCACTGTATTGTTACTGACAACCCATTTGTCAAAAATACTTAAGGCACTTGTGTGAGAAATCTTCTTCATTAATACACATNTTCAGCATCCAAACACCACCACTGCAGTAACCTTGGAACAAGGGGGAAAAAACCAAACCCAAACAAACAAACAAAAAACCCCCTTGGAACCTTTTTATATATTTTAAAGAAGTAAAAGTTTGCTGACAACTTTCTCTATACCTTGTAATTTTACCGTATAAGAAGTAATCCACTGCTAAACTACTTGGAATTCTATTTGAAAAGAATACAATATTTGTGTGATGTTATGTGCAATCATTTGTATGTTTACTGGGAATTAATATACACTAGCAAGATTGGTATTTTTGAAGTATATAATGTGTATTGTGGCTTGCACCCTGAAATCAGGACTGCAGGTGCAGATAAATCTTGTCTGACTTCTCCCAAACACCGATGTATTCCATTCACATAGGTCTGACTCTGGTTCCAGCTCCTCCATTTTCTTTGCCTGCAATTGGTTTTTACTTGAAACATTAGAATGAGAAAATAAAGTCGTGGGTGCAGCCAAGACAGCCATATAAAGAATGTCCATTTTTATTGCACAAGGAGCTGATGGGACTGTGAATTTCAAGTAGGTCAAATTATATATATATATATATTAAAAAAAATAATATATATATATATATAAATTANACTCTGTTTCTCCAAGTCTGTTACATTGTCTATAGATATTAAGACTGCCAGACTATCAAATGGTCAAGTACAAATAAATTAACATCTCTAAATTGGGGGTATCTGCTATACAAATGATCATTATGCATCTAATTTTCAAAAGAATTTAAAATAATAAGTTTCAATTAAGATTTAGGGGGAATTCACAACCTAATCTTCCTTAAATTTGTTTCGTGTAATCTAAAAAGATACTTGTATTTATTGTTGTTCAGTAATGCTTTTTTTTTCTTTCAAAGGATTACAACAGGTTTAGTTTAATCCATATCACTGTATTGTTACTGACAACCCATTTGTCAAAAATACTTAAGGCACTTGTGTGAGAAATCTTCTTCATTAATACACATGAATGTGTATATATCCACCTAAAACAATAACAAAGAAACAACAGTAAATAAGCAATAGACAAAGTTCCAGATTAAACCTACATAAGAGTATGAAACTTTGCTTCTGGGTTACGTAGGCTGGAATACAAAAGGAGGTTGTGAAAGCTTTGGGACGCACTTTGCTTTTGCAATGAATACCATGCTGTTCTTCAGCTATTTGTTCCACCTCCCGTAGCTGTTGGTAAACAGCTACTGGTAAGAACAACTCAGTTCATCCTGAGACAAAAGGAATCATTTTTTGGTAGTAAAGAGTCCTAACCTAAAATATACTCATTGCTTTAGTAGGTGAACTTATTTATGAGAATTCCAGTGATCCAGAAGCAGTCATTAAGCTATCCACAGAGAGGTGTAGTATTTCTAAGATGATCTTTTAATGTGGATTGTGTAAAATGGTGAAAGAAGAGGGATGCATAGATCAGTCACTGAAATTATTAAAATTTCCTGACAGGAACAAATTTCTCTCTGTGCCTTTTAAACGAGGAAACCATATGATCCAAATCGGAATGCTGGGAAAAAGACCTCCCCTCCTTATAATAGATCGTACACCATAAGTTGACATTAAATAGTTTCATCCGATGATGAGAAGCATTTGTCATGAAGGGGCTCGAGCAAAGCTCTAACTGCCAGGCCTACTGAGGGTGACAATGTTGAAATAGTTCATGCTTCTGGATTATTATTTTGGTCTAAAATTAGTCAGTTCCTATTATTCAGTGCTTCTAATGCACAGGCTTAAGATTTGAAAACAAAGTAACTGTCCAGTAAAACCTAATACACAATAGCTTTGTAAAAATAAACACAGATTAGCTTTGGGCAAAATTAATATTTTCAAGGAAGCCTCAAGACAAAAGCAAATTGTCCATTTTTCTCACAATGTTTCCCACCTGTCCCAAAGCCCGGGTTTTCTCTAAGCTTCACGATTCCAAGTACTGGGAAAACAGGTTTTGCTGACTATTTGAAGGGAGAGGCAGAGAGAGAGGATATATAAGAAGGCTGTGCCGAATAT
Organism: Thinocorus orbignyianus; assembly: GCA_013400375.1. Lineage (NCBI taxonomy): Eukaryota > Metazoa > Chordata > Aves > Ciconiiformes > Thinocoridae > Thinocorus > Thinocorus orbignyianus. The sequence goes on from VXBW01006455.1 coordinate 216,657, forward strand.
ACTGGAGCTTCTGCCTATATGAAGTCAGGCTACTTCCTTCTGCACCTAGGTAAGAGATTGCTAGTGCTTACGAAGCACTGTTGTGGCACTCAAGTCCTGAGGCAGTAAATATCCTGAAGGAACCAAAATTAGAGACTAAGGCTACTACTTATAATAAACAACCTCATGATAGTGTAGGAGTTCCTCTATATGCTTAAACAATAATTAATACGATAAGGAAAAGAAGGCAAACGTGACTCTGTCTCGTAACCAAACATAATTTATCTCAGATATTATTTTTTGAAGGGGATATTTAATCTCTGCTTTTCGAGAGGAAGCTGCGTAAGTCCCGCAGGGAGCTGTGCATCTCCACCAGAGCTTTCTCTCTCTCCATGCGAGAAAGGCTGTGGAAGAGCGCAAGGGAATCGCCGCGGCGTTAGGCCCGAAGGGGTTTCTACACAGCCGGGCCAGAACCCCCTGAGGGCCGAGGGGCTGGGCAGAGGCAGCACCGCGCTTCCCGGCCCTGCCAAATTTACAGCCCTTGCCCATAAACAACCTGGCCGCGTTAATTAAGCACAGCGCGTTTGCCCCCGAGCACACAGCCCCGGCAGGGGCAGGGGAGCCATCCCGCCGCGCCCGACCCTCGCTTCCCGGGGACGGTGGC
>VXBW01006456.1:182-26395 GCA_013400375.1 Thinocorus orbignyianus
TCTGAGCATCTTGGTGGCCCTGCGCTGGTCCTGTTCCAGCAGTTCCATGTCCTTTCTCTGTTGAGGACTCCAGAGCTGGACACAGGACTCCAGGTGGGGTCTCAGGAGCACAGAGCAGAGGGGGAGAGTCTCTTTTCTGGTCCGTTGGTCTGAAGGAAGTGTCCTCATCCCTCGTGAATACGCTGCAACGCCTCCACGTGCAGTGGGTGACATTGGGGTTCCCCAGCTGGGAGGCTCCTGGGAGAAGGTTTTGGGGTAACAGGGTAAGGACCCAGTCCGTTCCTTGCCTTATCCCTTCAATGTGCCAAAAGAAATCCAAGCTCTAGGATTTCTTTCTATCCTAGAAATGCTCTTTTCCTCTCTGCCTGCCCTGGGTTCTTCCTCAGGCTGCAGCTGGCTGTGGTGGGTACATCGTCACCGTGCTCGAATGACCTGACTCGAGGGCCTTTGGGGAGGGAGGCTGATCCCCAAATTCTGCTAAGAAGTGCCAAATAGATCCAGCCACAGCGCTTGGAAATGAATGTATCTCACTCTCTGCTCTTGACACTACAGGTCACAGGTGATTTTCTCGAGGTAGAAGGCCAAATGTGATGAAGAAAGTTGTAAAAGTAAGGATTTTACCTAAAAAAGCCTTATAGGAACTTGCACATTCTTGTCAGTGAGACAGCAGAGAGGTAGAGCCGCTGGAATCTGGGAGCAAAAGGAGCTTTTCCCCTGATCCCTGCCTTTTGTAAGGGAAGAGGGTTTCGTGTTCTTCCCATTAACACTGAAATCTAGAAAGGGAAATGCTGGCTGGGTGATTTTGGGAAGGAGTTTCTCCCTGCTGACACGTACCTTGCAGGTTTCTGCTGAGTTAAGAGATCTCGCAGCGCTCCTAAAACCTGTCCTTACACGTCCAGGAGCATCCTGAGGCGTCTCACGCATCCCTGTCCTCTCACAGCATGATCTGGGGTTGGAAGGGAGCTCTGGAGATCATAGAATCATAGAATGGTTAGAGTTGGAAGGCACCTTAAATCCTTCCAAAAGGTCCAACCCCCTGCCCTGGGCAGGGACACCTCCCACCACACCAGGTTGCTCCAAGCCCCATCCAGCCTGGCCTTGAACCCCTCCAGGGCTGGGGCAGCCACAGCTTCTCTGGGCAACCTGTTCCAGCGCCTCACCACCCTCACAGCAAAGAACTTCTTCATAATATCTCATCTAAATCTCCCCTCTTCCCATTTAAAACCATTCCCCCTTGTCCTGTCACTCCACTCCCTGACTGATGGTCCCTCTCCAGCTCTCCTGGAGCTCCCTTCAGATACTGGAAGGTTCCTCTAAGGTCTCCCCGGAGCCTTCTCTTCTCCAGGCTGAACAGCCCCAGCTCTCTCAGCCTGTCCTCACAGCAGAGGTGCTCCAGCCCTCTGAGCATCTTCATGGCCCTCTGCTGGACCCGTTCCAACAGGTCCATGTCCTTTGACATCATCTAGTCCAACCCCCTGCCAGAGCAGGTCCACCTAGAGCAGGTTGGCTGTCCTGGGAGCCCAGCCCTCCCAGCCCACGGGAAGAGGGATGTGGGTGCTCAGGGGCGATGCCAACCTACCCCTTGGCCCTGCTCCAAGCTGCCTGTCTTCAGGTTCAAAACCACAAATTAAAGCTCAGATGAGCGATGCACTAAATAAAATTGTACCTAAAGGCATGAGGTTGAGCAGAGCAGCCTGGACCAAGGCCAGCTTGGAGCCTGGTGGTGTCCACTCCAGATATGGCCTTCACTGGCACCCACCACAGGCTCTTCATGTTTCATAGAATCATAGAATGGTCAGAGTTGGAAGGGACCTTCAAGATCATCCAGTTCCAACCCCCCTGCCATGGGCAGGGACACCTCCCACCACACCAGGTTGCTCCAAGCCCCATCCAGCCTGGCCTTGAACCTCTTCAGGGATGGGGCAGCCACATCTTGTTTGGGGGCAACCAAGCCAGGGTTTCACCACCCTCACAGGAAAGAACTTCTTCCTAATATCTCATCCAAATCTCCCCTCTTCCACTTTAAAACCATTACCCCTCGTCCTGTCACTAGACTTCCTGACCAAGAGTCCCTCCCCAGCTCTCCTGGAGCTCCCTTCACATCCTGGAAGGCTGCTCCAAGGTCTCCCCGGAGCCTTCTCTTCTCCAGGCTGAACAGTCCCAGCTCTCTCAGCCTGTCCTCACAGCAGAGGTGCTCCAACCCTCTGATCATCTTGGTGGCCCTTCACTGGACCTGCTCCAACAGTTCCATGTCCTTTCTATGTTGAGGACTCCAGAGCTGGACACAGGACTCCAGGTGGGGTCCCACAAGCACAGAGCAGAGGGGGAGAATCCCCTCCCGTGACCTGCTGGTCACTCTTCATTTGAACCCAGGATGGGGTTGGCTTTCTAAGGCTCTTCCCCATCATCCATGACCAGCACAGTAATTCCCTTGATTATTTCCAGTTACCAGGCTCAGAAACCATCAGCTGAACTGGACACTTGAGAGGGTCCTTGCAGAGTATTCACTGTGGACCCTTGATGCCCTCAGGGACCTTCATCCGGGTCGTTAACGATCCGTGCTGACCCGAGATAACGAGAGGGGAATCTTCAAGACAACAGCTGGGGCTAACTAATGGGTGGTGTGAAGGGAGGAGAAGGTTTGAACTGGTGGAACTGGTGTAAGGGAAGGGTGTTTGTGCCAATTCCTGTCTCCAAAACCTGGTTGAATTTCTCCTTCCATCCTCAATGGTTAAAAAATATCCCAAAACCAACAGGGAATCGGTTTTCTTTTTCTCTCCTGGCGTAGCTGCAAGGACCCTGGTGTTTTTTCCTGATGGAACTGGATTTGATTTCATTTTTTTTTAAGAAAAAAAAAAGGAAAAAAAAAAGACAAGAAATCTTATATTTTAATGGATAAAAATTGATATATTTTAAATACTCTATTTCAACAGAGCGACACTTTCCGTTCGGAGAAAAACTTAGAGCAATGATTCCCTAATATATATCATCCATATCTGATCTCTGGATCTCCTGAACACACAAATTACTGGATGTTTTGAGTCATACCTGGGGTTGGCAGGTCCTGGGGCACCCCAGCTTGGGTGGATGCTGATGGAAAGAGGCACTTTTTGCCCCAAACCAACTCCTGCTCCCATTCCCGGCTGCAAATTGGAAGGAAAGGAAATAATTAGAGCCTTTGACTGGACCCAGAAGAGCGACGACGGAAGAAGGAACTTTGGCCCTTTGCAAATCATAGAATCATAGAATGGTTGGAGTTGGAAGGGACCTTAAAGATCATCCAGTTCCAACCCCCTGCCATGGGCAGGGACACCTCCCACCCCACCAGGTTGCTCCAAGCCCCATCCAGCCTGGCCTTAAACACTTCCAGGGATGGGACATCAACAACTTCCCTCGGCAACCTGTTCCAGTGCCTCACCACCCTCACAGCAAAGAACTTCTTCCTAAAATCTCATCTAAATCTCCCCTCTTCCAATTTAAAACCATTACCCCTTGTCCTGTCACTAGACTTCCTGACCAAGAGTCCCTCTCCAGGTCTCCTGGAGCTCCCTTCAGATCCTGGAAGGCTGCTCCAAGGTCTCCCCGGAGCCTTCTCTTCTCCAGGCTGAACAGCCCCAGCTCTCTCAGCCTGTCCTCACAGCAGAGGTGCTCCAGCCCTCTGAGCATCTTGGTGGCCCTGCGCTGGACCTGTTCCAACAGGTCCATGTCCTTTCTGTGCTGAGGACTCCAGAGCTGGACACAGGACTCCAGGTGGGGTCTCAGGAACACAGAGCAGAGGGGGAGAATCCCCTCCCGTGACCTGCTGAGGAGGGAAGCCCACAACTTTTGCTCAGAATTCATGCCTTTTTTTGCCTTTTTTGCCTTTTTTTTTACTTTCCTCCAACATTTTGAGCTAAAGCGTGCGCTTCCCAAGTGCATTTAGATCTCTGATTATTTTTCCGGGTCCCCTTCCCTGCAGTTGATCCCAAATACCACTTCCCTCAAGAGTTCTCTCCTCCATCGTGGCACTGTTGCGGGTTTCATCCAGGCTTGGGCTGCCTCTGAGCAAGGCAACGCCACCAAAAAACCTAGATTTAGGTACTGAATGTATGCTTTTTCCCCCTCTAAAAATAGATTTCGCAGTCCAATGCACCAGGACAGTGTCTTAAATAGCTCCTTTTTCAAAGGATACATAAATATTTAGGGTTTTCATAGGTTCATAGAATGGTTAGAGTTGAAAGGGACCTTCAAGATCATCCAGTTCCANCCATGTCCTTTCTCTGTTGAGGACTCCAGAGCTGGACACAGGACTCCAGGTGGGGTCTCAGGAGCACAGAGCAGAGGGGGAGAATCCCCTCCCTGGCCCTGCTGGCCACGCTTCTTTTGCTGCAGCCCAGGCTGGGGTTGGTTTCTGGGCTGCCAGCACACACTATATTTTTTTGTGCATTAATTTCCTCTTTCTAAACCCAAACTGGGCAGAAGTCACAGGAGGCCATGCCTGAGCTGGGTTCTGTGTCATCTGCGTTGAAAAGGAAACCTTCAGAGGTGGCATCGTGGTGGGGTTGTGGTCACAGCAACTTTGGGTAGAGCATCAGGGTGGGGATGGATCTCACCTGGTGAGGTGGGATGGAGCTGCTGGCTGTGGGGTTTTTATGGCTGTTTTTCCATCTCGTTGCTGAAGGATTTTGGGGTGGGAAAACACGGGCTGGTTCACTTAGACCTCACCATCTTCCCAAGGGAGTGAGAACACGCCGGCCCTTGGCTGAAATCCACCCAAGGGGGTGTTGGGATGGAGACTGGAGGCCATGTGAAGTCAGGATGAATGTTTTCTGTATTTAACACTATAAATTTGTGGAAACTTGCACCCAAGCACATGAAAAAATAATAATTGTATATAATCCCACTCAAAAAGAGCAGGAATTCCCAGCCTCTACCCTTTCAAGGTCAGGTCTGACGCTGCCTTTGCCAGCTGAGAAGTAGAAATAAATACCTCTTGCTGAAGGGTGGATGCAGCACAAGATCTGCAGAGGCTCCAGGAGGAAACCCCAGTATTTACGTTTCCAAGGAAGTCATTTCTAACCTTCCTCCTTTCCACAGTCACCTTCTCTCCGGGATGAAGGTGGTCCTTCCTGGCAGTGGGATGAGCATTCTCCCCAAAAATGTGGTGCTGCTCTTCTCCAATGAGGAAAAACAACAATAAAAGCAGGTGGAGAGGGTTAGCACTGGAGGAGCTGGGATGGATTTGAGGATGGAAAGGGACTGTATCTGCCAAAGATGCCACCGACTTGGGAAAGTTGCTTTCTGACCCTCCGGAGTTCTCTGGTGGGGAAAAAATCCCTGTTTGGAGTCCGTGAGATGAGATAAATGAAGGAAAAAGTGCCAAAAGAAGGGATCGTGCCAGATGATTGTATGATGTTGTTCTATACTGTCAGTATTTTTGTGTTTTTCTTCCAGATGCTGTTGTACATGGCAGCGTGCAGTAGGCACCGGGTGTAGCTTGAACAAAGCTCTTCTTTGTATGGTTTTTTCCTGGATGAAAGCAGAGGGAGAAAGGGAGGAGGAGGTTGAAGCCTTAAAGACTTACCTATCTATCACTGCTTTGACAACCAAGCCTTTAGCAACGCTCCAAGGATGGACCCCAAGACCCTCCAACATCCTTGTGTCATCCAGCAAAAGGTTGATGACAAAGAGTTTCTCCTCCTACGCTGGCGGGAAAAGCATTTGACCAAAAACCCTCTCACCCCTTGGGGGGACCTGAGATGAAACCCAAGGACTGTTGGAGGCACTGGGATCATGATGGAGACATCCCTAGGGATGGAAGCAGGACGTGAAGCCGCTTTGAAGCTGGGATGATCCCTGTGTGTCGCATGCCTCAGACACAAACCTTTTCTCCCTAAAACGCTGCCAAGCATCGGCTCTAGAATCAGCTCTTCACTATGCAAAGAGAAAACCCTTCCTTCCGTCGGTGACCGAGGTGGGAAGGTTGTATCTGCCTGGTTTTCCTTGGTGTTTACTGTCAAAAACTGGTTTAAAACAAATCTAGATGTTGCTACACTTGGGTTTGGGGGTTGTTTTCCTTCCCCAATCCCAATAATGCTTTAAATTGTGCTTTCGTGTTCTCCTCAGCTCCCCAGCAGAGCACCAGGGTGATAAAAGACTTTTTAAGGGGTCGTTTTTGGCAGGGTTGGGGTTGGGGAGGGGTTTGGTGTCTCAGCTCAACCACCGTGGCTTCATCTGAATGTTTTGAAACACACACACACCCCAAAAAGGGATGGAAGTTACTGAAGGAGCGTTGACTTGCATGTGTCAAAACGTTGGGGGTGGAATGACACGCAGGCATCTGTCATGTCATGGCTTCTGTTCTTTGGACCAGAGTAAATCCTGCTTGTGAAAAACCAAAAACCAAAAAAACTAATTCTCCTGAACCAGAAAAATACTCCCAACTCTGTACAAATAAGCTTGTACTTTTTAAACGGCAATGAGGACTTTAAACTACAGGACAAGAGAATAAAACCAGGTTCTGACAGTGAAACTCCCTGTTTCTGCTGAAGTTGCTGAGCTTGGGAACAAGCAGGATGGATCCTGTGCTACCTGTCCCCAAGGAGGTTAAATTGGACCTGCCTGATGGAGATTGTTGGTTACTGTTTAGCAGGAGGGAGGGAAAAATGGTGAACTTGAGTAAAATGAGATATTTCATTGAATCATAGAACCATAGAATGGTCAGAGTTGGAAGGGATCTTAAAAATTATCCAGTTCCAACCCCCTGCCATGGGCAGGGACACCTCTCCCGAGAGCAGGTTGCTCCAAGCCCCATCCAGCCTGGCCTTGAACCCCTCCAGGGATGGGGCAGCCACAGCTTCTCTGACCAACCTGTTCCAGTGCCTCACCACCCTCACACCAAAGAACTTCTTCCTAAGATCTCATCTAAATCTCCCCTCTTTAAATTTAAAACCATTACCCCTCGTCCTGTCACTCCACTTCCTGACTAAGAGTCCCTCTCCAGCTCTCCTGGACCTCCCTTCAGATACTGGAAGGTTCGTCTAAGTTCTCCCGGGAGCCTTCTCTTCTCCAGGCTGAACAGCCCCAGCTCTCTCAGCCTGTCCTCACAGCAGAGGTGCTCCAGCCCTCTGAGCATCTTGGTGGCCCTGCGCTGGACCTGTTCCAACAGGTCCATGTCCTTTCTCTGTTGAGGACTCCAGAGCTGGACACAGGACTCCAGGTGGGGTCTCAGGAGCACAGAGCAGAGGGGGAGAATCACCTCCTGTGACCTGCTGGCCACGCTGCTTTTGATGCAGCCCAGGATACGGGGCTGAAAATGAGATATTTCATAGAATCATAGAATGGTCAGAGTTGGAAGGGATCTTAAAAATTATCCAGTTCCAACCCCCTGCCATGGGCAGGGACACCTCCCACCACACCGGGTTGCTCCAAGCCCCATCCAGTCCCGTAGGTGAGCTCCCAGTGGGGACTGAGCATCCTCCATCACCCCCATCCCTCGTCCCAACCCCTCCAGTTGCACTGAAGAAGCTGGTTTTTAGGGATGCCAGAGCAGGGAATGGATTTGGGGTTTCAATATCTATTTTGTGGCCAGTTTGGCACCCTGAGCACACTGGAGTCCAGCTGGTCGGGCATGTACCTGTGGTGGGATGGAGCTTCATGCCAAGATCTTCCACGAGCAGCGCTGGGAGCACCGCCCTGACCTGAGATGGGGCAGCAGAGCCCCATCCTGAGCCACCATCTTCATCGCTGGCCAAAAACCTCCCTGCCATGGCTCCAGGGCATGGATTTTATTTCTTCCAAGTCAGTTTTGGTGCAGGGATGGGTGGCACACACCGTGTTTTCCAGGAACCACGGAGCAGACATGGTCACAGCAGCGTTGGGGCAGCGTCGGTGCTTCCAACCTGAGATGAATCTCATCACCACACTCAACCAACCTCAGGAGGACAAAATGACTCCAAACATTACAAAATCTTTGCATTTTATCCACAAGGGATGCTTTATTCAACCCCTGGCTGTATGGTGGAGTAAACTTTGGGCACCTTCTTGGCCACGCTCTTCTCTGGCACCTGTGGATCTTTGTGGTTCTCCTCCTCGGATGTTGTCTCCACGAGAAGGGCTTTCACCTCCTGAGCATCGTCTGATGGCTTGGTCATCTCCTCACCAAAGGCTGCAGGAAGGATCTCAAATAACTCCTGGAATTCCTCCATCAGCCTCCGTGCCTCCCGGTACGCCCTGGGGTTGGATTTCTTCTTTTGCAAAACGGACACTGGAAAAAGCCAGGGGTGAGAGCAAAATGATGGGACATCACCTTGGCTGGAATATTTGATCTTCCTTCCCATCCCTCCGCCCACCAGCAGCCCCAGTTTCTCTCCCCCATCACAAACAGCATGGGGGCACAAAGGTGGCTGCTGGGATCCAGCTCTGTCGTGGTGCCCACACGAATCATGGGAGCCCCAAAAGCAAAGGTTCTGGTGGTCTGGAGCAACCCAAGAGTGAAGATGTGCTGGGTTCAAGCCTGGACAGTGGCTCTTTCTCTTCTTCCTCTGCTCTGGTCATAGAATGGTTGAGGTTGGAAGGGATCTTTCAGATCATGGAGTCCAACCATCGACCCAACACTGACAAACCCACCACTGACCCGTGTCCCTCAGCACCACATCTGCCCGGCTTTGAAATCCCTCCAGGGGTGGTGACTCCACCACTGCCCTGGGTAGCCTCTTCCAAGGCTTGACAGCCCTTTCCAGGATGAAATTGTTCCCAGCCTGCATCCTAAACCTCCCCTGGCACAACTTGAGGCCGTTTCCTCTTGTCCCATGGCCTGTTCCTTGGGAGAAGAGACTGACCCCCCCTGGCTACACCCTCCTTTCAGGGAGTTGGAGGGAGCAAGGAGGTCTCCCCTCAGCCTCCTTTTCTCCAGGCTCAACATCCCCAACTCCCTTAGAAGTTCTCCAGACCCTTTCCAGACCCCTCACCAGCTCTGTTGCCCTTCTCTGGACCCACTCCAGCCCCTCAATGTTTTTTCTGTTGTAAGAGGTCAGTGCAGGGAAGAGGAAAAGCATCGGGAAGCAGGATTCAGACCCAAATTCTGCTTCATCTCCAAGACAAAACTATTTTTACTCCAAGACCATTTTCCCACCAGTTGGGTTTGGGGTGGGGTTAATCCAGCTGTGGCTCCAAGGGACCTCCAGTAACATCTGCATTGCATTTACCCCTCTGCTAACCAGTATCCAGAGCATCAGGATCCACCTTGGTGGTGGGTTGAGGGCATTCAAAGCCCTTGTCCTCTCCACAGGGACATTGGGGGACACTGCTGCAATGGAAGGGACCTTCATTCCCAACTTGGCCGCACCCTGGGGCCCCACCAGCTCCAGGACACCTTTCCATTTGGATCCTGCCTCTGTCTCCGTGATGATATCAACAAGACTGGGAATGAAGGAACGTACCTAAAGGTACTTCGGTGATGGTCAAGGTGTTTCTCATGGCCAGCAGGATTCCTTCCAGGACCTCTGCTTTTGTCCTTCGGGACGGAGGGCTGGGCATCCTCCCACTCTGCAGGGAAGACCAGGAAGCTTCAGCATATCCCATCCACCCTCCAAGCCGATGATCCTCCACCTCCTTTTCCTGTCCCCTCACCCAAACTACCCGAGCTTCTGCCCAAGGGAGGCGAGACGGTCTTTTTTGGGATCACGCTGGTTGGGTTTTGACACTGAGTGAAGATTGTAGGTGTCTTGAGCAACACTGGATCAGCTTTTTGTGACCCCAGGGCAGTGCAGCAAATCCAGGGAGCTCAATGTAAGGCTCTGGGGAGACATTAGAGCAGCCTTCCAGGATCTGAAGGGAGCTCCAGGAGAGCTGGAGAGGGACTCTTGGTCAGGAAGTGGAGAGACAGGACGAGGGGAATGGTTTTAATTGGAAGAGGGGAGATTTAGATGAGATATTAGGAAGAAGTTCTTTCCTGTGAGGGTGGTGAGGCACTGGAACAGGTTGCTCAGAGAAGCTGTGTCTGCCCCATCCCTGGAGGGGTTCAAGGCCAGGCTGGATGGGGCTTGGAGCAACCTGGTGTGGTGGGAGGTGTCCCTGCCCAGAGCAGGGGGGTTGGAACTGGGTGATCTTGAAGGTCCCTTCCAACGCAAACCATTCCATGATTCTATGAATTCTACTACAACCCACCCCACAGACCCAGCTGGGAGGCAGTTTCTTCTGCTTCCTCTGGGACAAGGTTGGCTTTGGTCAGGGTGTTGGTGACAATCAGTTCCCCCCAACACTGCCCAGTCTCCAGGCTATTTTCCAGCCTCCCCCCTCTCCATCCCTGCAGGTTGGTTCCCGTGGGGGCTGAATGCATCACTCCACGAGGGTAAGAAGACAGGAAGGTGCTGGGATTGGGAACTGGGGCCCCACTCAAGCTCCCAGCATCCATCCAAAGGCGTGGATTGATCCAGAAACAGACCCAACCCGTTTCCCTTCAGAGCTTTACCTTTTTCTGAGGTGTGAAGGACTTCTGCAAAATGTCCAGTGGTGGCTTGGCATCCTGGTAAATCTGGGGGGCCTTCAGGATGTTGTGCAGTCCCTGCACGTTCTTCTGTATCCCTGTGAACCAGAAGGAAAATGGGACAACAAAAGCTTTTCCTGCTTCTTTCTTGGTCAGAATGGACCATAGTGCCCATCATCTTTTCTAAGCAGGAGCCCTCTGCTATCTCCACTCACCAACTGGCTCGATAATATCTTCACCAGGAGGCTCCTTGTAGCTTTTGTATCTCTCTGGAACCACCTGGGACCTTCCTCCCGGTCTCTGCCCGCTCCTCTTCTCCAGCCTGCCCTCTGCTGCCGATCTCAGCAGAGGTCTGGGCACATCCTCCACCTCAAAGCAACAAAATAAAGGAATTTCTTGCCAGACAAGCTGATGGAGCCAGGCAGAACCTGTCCTGCTGTGGCCAGAGGTCCTTCTTGGTGGCACCAAACCACCATCCCATCTCTGCTCAGCAGAACCAGGCACAGGGGAGAGAGGGACCGTCCCCCTCCCAGTGCAGACTGGTATTTTTCCCTGATCATACCACGATTTTCAGGGAAATCAAGTCAAAAATCTGTCCTGGTGAACTCTAGGAGGGAGTTTTCCAGCAGATACTACAGGGGTGATGATGGAATGATGAGCTCCTACAGTTGGAGATCCCCTCCAAGCCAGCGTCCTCTGTGACACCATGTGAAATCAGCCACTAATTCTTTTCTTGGTCACACTATCGTGTTTATGGTTCTTCACAGAATGATCTGGGGTTGGAAGGGACCTCTGGAGAGCATCCAGTCCAACCCCCTGCCAGAGCAGGTCCCACAGGAACCAGGTGGGGTTTGAATGTCACCAGAGAAGGAGACTCCACCACCTCTCTGGGCAGCCTCTAACAGGGCTCTGACACCCTCACAGAAAAGACATTCCTCCTCATGTTGAGATGGAACTTCTGATGTTCAAGTTTGTGCCTGTTCCCTCTTGTCCTCTCACGGGGCACCACTGGAAAAAGCCTGGCCCCATCCTCCTGACACCCACCCTTGAAGGATTTCTAGGTGTTGATCAGATCCCCCCTCAGCCTTCTCTTCTCCAGACTAAAAAGACCCAAGTCCCTCAGCCTTTCCTTCTAAGAGAGACACTCCAGGCCCCTCATCATCTTGGTGGTCCTCTGCTGTACCCTCTCCAGCAGATCCCTGTCCTTCTGGAACTGGTGGGGAGGAGCCCAGAACTGGTCTCAGTGCTCCAGATGGGGCCTCCACAGCACGTGGACATTTCATTCACTCAGAAAATGAAGACTCATAGAATCATCATAGAATCATAGAATGGCTAGAGTTGGAAGGGACCATCAAGATCATCTAGTTCCAACCCCCCTGCCATGGGCAGGGACACCTCCCACTAAACCAGGGAGGTCCTTTCGTCTATGGATTATTTCTGGTCAAGCCCTGCATTCCCGAACTTACAGCCCAGCCTCACCTGGGTCATGAAGAAGGATGGAATGTCCTCCTCAGCTGAACCATGAGGAGGCCTGGAGTCACCTTCCCCTTCCTCCAGCACTGGCGCTGTGGAGCTGACGGGGTGCAGTGGCTGACCCTGACTCGGAGGTGCTGCATCTCTTGTGGTTTCTACCACAGCTGGGATCTGCTTCCATGGAAAGGTCTTGGCAGGAGCTTCCAGTATCAGTGGCTTCTTCTTGACTTTGGGGAGATGTGACGTGACCTGAGGACGTCCAAACATGTTGCCACAAGTGTCAGCATGGGGTAAGGTCCAGTAGCTGGAGGCTGATCCTTGTGGGACAGGGAGTGCCAGGGCAGCACCAGCTCCAGGGACACCCTGGGAGCATCTTCTGTCCTAAAGAATCCCTCACCCAAAGCCGATGGACCTTTTGAACCCAAAAACCCAGTGACAAACCCTGCTTGGGGCAGCAATAAGGGGGTGGTTGAACTTCCCATCCTCATCCTGAGCAAAATATCTCCAATCCTTCCCACCCTTTCTTCCATCCTTCCAACCCTGCTGGGATCCCTGTGTCCCACCAGCTTCTCCTGTGCTCCCCAGCAAGTCAGTTCCTGGACAATCCTGCCCCAAGCATCACAGCAAGGGTTTCATCACCATCTTGGGCAGGAAAAGCCCCGTTCTCCTGAGGTACATCTCTCCTTACCTTGTGGCTGGCTTTGAGAGGGATGGAGAAGTGCCTCCTCTTCATGGCTACGTTCTTCTTCTGGACAAGTTTAATCCCCAGATTGTGCTGGAGGAGCTGGGTCAGAAGAGGAAGAGGTCCTGGAAGAGCAGAGATTCACCAGAGCTGCAGGAGACCCCATGTCCTGGCAGCACGCTCTGGCCCATGCCAACTAACCCCAAGCTCAACTCAGACCATGGCACTGCCCAGTGACCAGACAAGAACCCACCCTGGTTTGTAAGGAGATGCTTTATCCCTAAGGACACACACGGGACCAGGATCCATGCCACCAAGGCCAGAGGAGCAGTCCCTACCTGTTTTACTTCATAGAATCGTAGAATCAAAGAATATTTAGATTTAGAAGGGACCTTCAAGATCATCAAGTTCCAACCCCCTGCCATGGGCAGGGACACCTCCCACCACACCAGGTTGCTCCAAGCCCCATCCAGCCTGGCCTTGAACCCCTCCAGGGATGGGGCAGCCACAGCTTCTCTGGGCAACCTGAGAATTTACACACAGCTCATGCAGGGAGCGACACCATTGCAACTTTCCACCACTGGTGTCCCTCTGGCTACCTTCAAACGTTGCCTTTGGCCTCCACAGGCACCTTTGGGGTTTATCCCCCCTGCTCAGAGACCTGGAAGAAACCAGGATCGGCTTCAGATAAGCCCTTTGTGAGATAAACTCCATTTGAAGAGCAGAATTTAGCCTGAGACTGCACTGTTGCAGCCACAGATGGGCTGTTAATGGAGTTCTGGAGTGGAGCACCTCTCCTGTGAGGACAGGCTGAGAGGGTTGGGGTTGTTCAGCCTGGAGAAGAGAAGGCTCTGGAGAAACCTTAGAGTAGCCTTCCGGTATCTGAAGGGAGCCTAAAGGAGAGATGGGCAGGCACTCTTGATGAGGAAGGGGAGCCCTAGGAGGAGGGGGAAGGGTTTGACACTGAAAGAGGAGAGATGGAGATGAGATGTGGGGAAGAAGCTCTTTGGTGGGAGGGTGGTGAGACCCTGGCCCAGGTTGACCAGAGAAGCTGTGGCTGTCCCATCCCTGGAGGGGTTCAAGGCCAGGCTGGATGGGGCTTGGAGCAACCTGGTGTGGTGGAAGGTGTCACTGCCCAGGGCAGGGGGTTGGAACTGGGTGGTCTTTAAGGTCCCTCCCAACCCAAACCATTCCATAATTCCATGATTCTATGACTTCTCTGAGGCTGGGAGCAGCAGCAGGGCATGAACAGCATTTGCAAGAGCAGTGCTCAACTGCAGAGAGCAGAGATGATTAAATCACCTCCACGAGAGCCAAAGCCAGCATGGCAGGAGTGTCCAAGCACCAAAAGACAACATTATTCCTATCCCAGAGAGCTGACAGAGAAGGTGGGACAAAGCAGGAACCCTCTTGTGGAACCAAGCTCATACTGTACCTCTCCGGGTGGTGGTAAGAGGGTTGTCGTGAAACGTCAGCTCCTTCAGGCACGGGAAGAAAGCCACGGGTAGGAGAGCTGTCTCATCCATGATCTGCAAGATAAAACTCTTTGCTCTAAGGACTAAATCACTCCAGAGGCTGTAGAGTTTCATCCCAACCCTTCCATCAAAGCATGTTCCTCCAACACAGGCTGAGGGAGCTGGGGCTATTCAGCTTGGAGAAGGCTCCGGGGAGACCTGATAGCAGCCTTCCAGGATCTGAAGGGAGCTCCAGGAGAGCTGGGGTGGGACTCTTGGTCAGGGATTGGAGTGATAGGACAAGGGGTAATGGTTTAAATTGGAAGAGGGGAGATTTAGATGAGATATTGGGAGATTTAGAATTGATATTAGGAAGAAATCCTTTCCTGTGAGGGTGGTGAGGTACTGGAACAGGTTTCTGAGAAGTTGTGGATGCTCCATCCCTGGAGGGGTTCAAGGCCAGGCTGGATGGGGCTTGGAGCAGTCTGGTGTGGTGGGAGGTGTCCCTGCCCAGAGCAGGGGTTTGGAACTTGATGATCTTGAAGGTCCCTTCCAACTCTGGCCATTCTACGATTCTACGAAAATGCATGGAATCCTTGCACAGGGCAGGCACGTGCAGTGGGGAGGAAGAGGAGAGAGGTGGCATCCCTTAACCAGTGATGGATGCCCAGGAGATCTGAGGGCAGAGGCAGAGCTTCTCTCTCCCTCCATCCTGCTGCAGTGAGAGGCACCTCCAAAGCTCGGAAGAGCCCCAAGGTAGAGGAGCAGGAACTGTTCTCCTGCTTCTCCACCCCACAGTCCAAGCCACAGCCTGGCCAAGGCACCACGGCCACCCCCAAGGCAGTGATCTAAGGAGACCAGGGTGATGCCACTCAAGAGAATGGCAGTAAGGACTTGATTTGCAAGCAAGAAGAGTCACCCCATCACCTCCCAGGGGGATGCAGCCCAGAAGGTCAATCCCATCCTGGGCTGCATCAAAAGATGTGTTGCCAGCAGATCCAAAGAGGGGATTCTGCCACTGCTCTGGTGAGACCCCACCTGGGAGTCCCGTGTGCAGGGATGGAGCCCTCAACATAAGAAGGACATGGACCTGATGGAGCAGGTCCAGAGGAGGGCCACGAAGATGATCAGGGGGCTGGAGCACCTCTGCTACGAAGACAGGCTGAGGGAGCTGGGTTTGTTCAGCCTGGAGAAGAGGAGGCTCCAAGGAGACCTTCTAGCAGCCTTCCAGTACCTGAAGGGGGCTACAGGAAGGCTGGGGAGAGTCTGTTTCCAGAGGCCTGCAGTGACAGGACGAGGGCCAATGGCTTTAAGTTGGAGAAGAGCAGATTTAGGTTGGATATTAGGACCAAGTTCTTTCCTCTGAGGGTGGTGGAACACTGGGACAGGTTGCCCAGGGAGGTGGTTGAGGCCCCTTCCCTGGAGATATTCAAGGTGAGGCTCAGTGAGGCCCTGGGCAACCTGGTCTAGTTGGGGGTATCCCTGAGACTGCAAGGAGGTGGAACTAGATGACCTTTGGAGATCCCTTCTGGTCTGGATGATTGTATGATTCCATGATGGCCCTCACTGAGCAGAGGTAACTCGGTGCTGCCAGCTGGGAAGGAGCATGAGTCCAGCGCAGGGCCACCAAGATGATCAGGGGGCTGGAGCACCTTTCCTATGAGGACAGGCTGAGAGAGCTGGGACTGTTCAGCCTGGAGAAGAGAAGGCTCCGGGGAGACCTGATAGCAGCCTTCCAGGATGTGAAGGGAGCTCCAGGAGAGCTGGAGAGGGACTCTTTGTCAGGCAGTCTAGTGACAGGACGAGGGGTAATGGTTTTAAATTGGAAGAGGGGAGATTTAGATTAGATATTAGGAAGAAGTTCTTTGCTGTGAGGGTGGTGAGGCACTGGAACAGGTTGTCCAGGGAAGTTGTTGATGCCCCATCCCTGGAAGTGTTTAAGGCCAGGTTGGATGGGGCTTGGAGCAACCTGCTCTAGTGGGAGGTGTCCCTGCCCATGGCAGGGGGGTTGGAACTTGATGATCTTTAAGGTCCCTTCCAACTCTAACCATTCTATGATTCTATGAAAAGCACCAGGAAGAGGAATTTAGATGTTGTTGTATGTTATTTGTCCGTTGGGACACACTGAGAACCTGGTGTGGCTCAGCAGATGGGTCCAACCTGCCACTGAAACAGCAAAGTCCTTGATGGGACATCACCATCACCATAAAGCCCTGAATATGTAGGGGTTTAGACAAGCTGGGTGCAATCCAGCTGCCTAAATAAGTGTCCTGGCTCACCTGAGAGATCCTGGGTATCTGACACATTCCCCTGGGCTGGCAGACGGAGCCTGGGAGAGCTGTGCCCTTCTGCTGTGGCAGCTAAAGGCCAAGGGGAACTAAGGCCAGGCTCAAGCAGCTGAATTTTTGGATTTATCTGGAGCCACGGGACCCAAATCACCTTGTTGAAGGCCAGGCTGAGACGCTTCAGCTCAGGAAAGGGAGCACAGACATCCTCGTGCCTAGAAGGAGCCAGCAGAGTCTTAGAGGCAGATGGGTCTCCTTCCCTGGGAATAACCTTGAAGAGAGGAAGAAGAGGGTGAGCAGGGATCCTCTGGTGGCAGAAGTCACACCCAGTGGCAGGATACCACCCTCCTGAGCCCAAACATGGCTATAATTTGAAGAGCTTTTGCTTCAGAGCCACTTTGGAGGTTGTCTTGTGGCAGTTTGCTTTGGCCTCTGCCTTATTATAGGAGCCCCATTGGGATGCACATCAAACACACCAAAATCATAGAATCATAGAATGGTCAGAGTTGGAAGGGACCTTCAAGATCATCCAGTTCCAACCCCCCTGCCATGGGCAGGGACACCTCTCCCTAGAGCACGTTGCTCCAAGCCCCATCCAGCCTGGCCTTAAACACTTCCAGGGATGGGGCATCAACAGCTTCCCTGGGCAACCTGTTCCAGTGCCTCACCACCCTCACACCAAAGAACTTCTTCCTAATATCTAATCTAAATCTCCCCTCTTCTAGTTTAAAACCATTACCCCTTATCCTGTGTCTCCCCTCCCTGACCAAAAGTCCCTCCCCAGCTCTCCTGGAGCTCCCTTCACATCCTGGAAGGCTGCTATCAGGTCTCCCTGGAGCTTTCTCTTCTCCAGGCTGAACAGCCCCAGCTCTCTCAGCCTGTCCTCACAGCAGAGGTGCTCCAGCCCTCTGATCATCTTGATGGCCCTGCGCTGGACCTGTTCCAACAGTTCCATGTCCTTTCTGTGTTGAGGACTCCAGAGCTGGACACAGGACTCCAGGTGGGGTCTCAGGAGCACAGAGCAGAGGGGGAGAATCCCCTCCCTGGCCCTGCTGGCCACGCTTCTTTTGCTGCAGCCCAGGCTGGGGTTGGCTTTCTGGGCCAACATCCAGCCATTATCCATCATCCAGCTCTGAAAATGTGCATGGGCTTAGGAGGAAGCATCTGTGCTCCCCGGGATCGTGTGTGTACACACACATGTGTGTCACTAGAAGATGCTCCAAGTGCTCAGCATCTCTGAAGCTCATCCCCTTACTCAAGTTCTAATAAAACCCAAGGCTTTTGGCTTCAAACATTTGATTCTGAAGAGCATCATGTAAATAAAAACAGGGGGAAAGGGGCTGAGGATGAATAAACTCCCAGCTCCTGAGCATCAGTCCCTTCCTGAGCCACAAAACACCCTTCCCCAGGCAGGGAGGGCACACAGTCAGGAGCAAATGATGACCGTGGTGCCTTATTTTCCCTGTGATTATGGGAAAATTTGCTCCTGCTCTTCCTGATGAGAGATAATATTCACTGCAAGCCTTGCAGGGACTCTGGGTGCTAGGGGAAGGGAAGTTGTGGAGCTGACACCCCAAACTACAGATCAGCCGATGGTTCTTACTGCCACCAGATGTTCCTGGGAGCCAGAATTGAAAAAGACCTCTGCAATAAAACAGAAGCAAGGTGAGGGTTTCTACATGTAGCACCTGAAGCTGAGCAGCCCCCAGCAAACTCATTCTACCATCTTTCAGTTTTAAATCATTCCCCCTCATCCTAGGGCTCCCCTCCCTCACCAAGAGTCCCTCCCCAGCTTTCCTGGAGCACCTTGAGGGACTGGAAGGGGCTCAAAGGTCTCCCTGGAGCCTTCTCTTCTCCAGGCTGAGCACCCTCAACTCTCTCAGCCTGTCATAGAATCATAGAATGGTTTGAGTTGGAAGGGACCTTCAAGATCATCAAGTTCCCACCCCCTGCCATGGGCAGGGACACCTCCCACCACTCCAGGTTGCTCCAAGCCCCATCCAGCCTGGCCTTGAACCCGTCCTGGGATGGGGCAGCCACAGCTTCTCTGGGCAACCTGTTCCAGTGCCTCACCACCCTCACAGCAAAGAACTTCTTCCTAAGATCTCATCTAAATCTCCCCTCTTCCAATTTAAAACCATTACCCCTCGTCCTGTCACTAAACTTCCTGACCAAGAGTCCCTCTCCAGCTCTCCTGGAGCTCCCTTCAGATCCTGGAAGGCTGCTCTAAGGTCCTCCCGGAGCCTTCTCTTCTCCAGGCTGAGCAGAAGAGGTCCCTCCTGTCCTCCGTCCCTCCAGTCCCTCTGTCCTCCCAGCAGAGGTGCTCCAGCTCTCCCAGCACCTCCATGGCCTTCTCTGGACTCATTCCAGCAGAGAGCAAGGGGCACTTCTGCCTGAAGCATGGGAGATGTCTGCTTCAGGGTGATTTGTGTCCAGCAAGCTCCTGCACAGGTTAGTTGAGATGTCTATAAAGGTTCTATGGATCCTTCCCTCACTGTTTTAATTATCTCAAGCTGCCTCACCCACTAATGAGATCATAGAATCATAGAATGGTCAGAGTTGGAAGGGACCTTCAAGATCATCAAGTTCCAATCCCTCTGCCATGGGCAGGGACACCTCTCCCTAGAGCAGGTTGCTCAAAGCCCCATCCAGCCTGGCCTTAAACACTTCCAGGGATGGAGCATCAACAACTTCCCTGGGCAACCTGTTCCAGTGCCTCACCACCCTCACACCAAAGAACTTCTTCCTAATATCTCATCTAAATCTCCCCTCTTCCAGCAGATCCTCGCCCTGACACAGCTGAGCCCCACAGTTTCGGTGCAGGAAGGAAGGAAGAGGCAGGTGCTGCTCACCCTTCTTGCCTAGATCCCTGTTGTTCTGTAGCACGACATGTCCAAGCTGTCCTCTCTTCTCTTCCAGCTCTGCTGGCACCTTCATGTCCTCCTCCTTTGGTGGCTGGGACTGCTGCCAGAGCCTGCTCAGGGACTTGAACCACTCTGCCCTGAAGCTGTCACCGTT
The DNA here is from genome assembly GCA_013400375.1 of Thinocorus orbignyianus. NCBI lineage: Eukaryota > Metazoa > Chordata > Aves > Ciconiiformes > Thinocoridae > Thinocorus > Thinocorus orbignyianus. The sequence goes on from VXBW01006456.1 coordinate 19,560, forward strand.
CAGCGCAGGGTGGAGGAAGAACTGCCTGCTCTCTGCTTGGTGCAGGTAGGGGACAGCCGAAATCTTGTTCTTGTCCAGATTCAGCTCTCTCAGGCTGTTGGAAGAGGAAATGTGCGAGAAACTCCACCAGTGTGTGCACGGGCCCATCTGCTCACCCTGGAACCTGCAGAGCAGGGACCTGGCCCTCAACCTGCCTCCTCGCCGAGCTTCCCAGCAGCAGAGCAGAGGAACCTGTGACACCAGCATCTCCCTGCCCTGTTCCTCCTCCTCTCCAAACCCCAACCACAGGCTCAGTTGTTGGCACAGGCCAGCATTACCCACAAAATCTGAAGTTTTGGTCCCCCCCACCAGCCTGAGGGTCACCTAGATCTCAGTTCACCTCCTGGGGAGAATTTAACAAGACAAAGAGACATCCTGGCACTTCATTAAATCATAGGATCATAGAATGGTCGGAGTTGGAAAGGACCCTCAAGATCATCCNNNNGCCCCAGCTCTCTCAGCCTGTCCTCACAGCAGAGGTGCTCCAGCCCTCTGATCATCTTTGTGGCCTCCGCTGGACCTGTTCCAACAGGTCCATGTCCTTTCTATGTTGAGGATTCCAGAGCTGGACACAGGACTCCAGGTGGGGTCTCAGGAGCACAGAGTAGAGGGGGAGAATCACCTCCTGTAACCCAGAGTAGAGGGGGAGAATCACCAAATCACCCAGGACTCTGAGAAGCTGTGGTCCTACTGGGACTCCCTAACAATGTTCTGTCTCCTCATGGAAGTGCAACATCACCAACACACGTGCTCAAGGCTACAAGACATCTCAGGGAAGAGTAGAAACCCAAATTTCTACCTTCCAGCCCTGCAATCTCATGCCTAAACCTCTCCCATTCCCCCTCCTCTCTCAGGAAAATGCAGACGATGTGCAGTGTCCTCCAGGAATGTCTTGGCAAAGCCAAGGCAACAAACCCAGGCCAGGTACCAATCCAGTTCGCAGCACTGGAGGGAGGTGCCTGAGGAACATCAGAAGGTCTCTGCTGTCCCCAAACCCAGCACAGGCCAGCTGGGGGTACATGAACAGCCCTCTCTTTCTTGGTGATTTCTCTGGCTGAAACACAAAAGCCCACGTGAAGCAGAAGGACATTTCCTGGTGCCACTGTTCTGAAATAAAGGGCAAATCTGGGATGAAGAAGGAAAAATGGAGAAAGCAACTACCATCGCTTCAAATCAAACCCAGAGATCAGCAAAAAAAACAGGGCAGGAGCAGAATTATCAGCCACCTGCTGGGTTTGGGGACAAGCTTGTGCTGTTTGCTTCCCCTGAAAGCAACACTTGAAAGACTAAACAGGGAAGTACCTGAGCAAATCACCAAGATTCTGGGGAGATCTGATAGCAGCCTTCCAGGATCTGAAGGGAGCTCCAGGAGAACTGGAGAGGGACTCTTGGTCAGGAAGTCTAGTGACAGGACGAGGGGGGATGGTTTTAAATTGGAAGAGGGGAGATTTAGATGAGATCTTAGGAAGAAGTTCTTTGGTGTGAGGGTGGTGAGGCACTGGAACAGGTTGCCCAGAGAAGCTGTGGCTGCCCCATCCCTGGAAGTGTTCAAGGCCAGGCTGGATGGGGCTTGGAGCAACCTGCTCTAGGGAGAGGTGTCCCTGCCCATGGCAGGGGGGTTGGAACTGGATGATCTTGAAGGTCCCTTCCAACTCTGACCATTCTATGATTCTATGATTGATTTTCCTTTTCATTTTAAGCCTGGCTACGGTGCAAGAGCTGGCAGAGGCAGTTGTGAGCTTTTAAAAGCTGGAGGCATCATCTGCCAGGTGCTTCCTTACCTGCAGAGATGAGACAGGCTCACAAACACACTCGGGTCTGCCAGGCGATTGTCATCCAGCCACAAGACCTCCAGAGATGGAAACCTTAAATGAGCAGAACTGTGGGTACAAAGAGGGTCATTAATAATACACTCAAGCAAAGAGAGGTGAAAAAACATCTCATTTGCTGTCTCCAGGGGATTATATGTCCCCCAGGAGACCAGGCTGGGGCTGTTTTCATTCTTTTAATCAAAAACTGATATCCTAAATCAAAGCAGCTAATGTGAGTCAGTCCAAATGACCATCCAGCTCAGAATCTTCTCTCCAACCACAGCAGACGGTGGATCCCTTGGCGACTATGAGGACAGGCTGAGAGAGCTGGGACTGTTCAGCCTGGAGAAGGCTCCGGGGAGACCTGATAGCAGCCTTCCAGGATCTGAAGGGAGCCTACAGGAGAGCTGGAGAGGGACTCTTGGTCAGGAAGTCGAGTGACAGGACAAGGGGTAATGGTTTTAAATTGGAAGAGGGGAGATTGAGATGAGATCTGAGGAAGAAGTTCTTTGGTGTGAGGGTGGTGAGGCACTGGAACAGGTTGCCCAGAGAAGTTGTTGATGCCCCATCCCTGGAAGTGTTTAAGGCCAGGTTGGATGGGGCTTTGAGCAACCTGCTCTAGGGAGAGGTGTCCCTGCCCATGGCAGGGGGGTTGGAACTTGATGATCTCTAAGGTCCCTTCCAACTCTGACCATTCTGTGATTCTATGATGGTATGACTGTGGCGAAGCTAAACGTGAAGGGTCTAATTAATGATGAATAAATAACATCCTACTCACGTGGCTCAGCCACCTGATGGGGCTGCTGAATCACTGCCCAGAGATTCCTCTCTAGCTGCTGATCACAGCAGATCACAGAATCATAGGATGGTTTGGGTTGGAAGGGACCTTCAAGATCATCCAGTTCNACTTTTGTTTGAAAGGTCATCTCCAACCAGTGAAAGGAACCCAACGATTACTACTGGAAGAGCCTGAAGACTCTCCAGCTCAGATTTTCAGTGGTGATCTCAGCCTGTCCTCCCAGCAGTGGGGCTCCAGCCCTCCCAGCATCTCCATGGCCTCCTCTGACCCTTTTCCAACATGTCCATGTCTCTCCTGTGCTGGCACCTTGGGTGATCTGGGGCTGAGCTGGGATAACTCTTCCCTCCCACCCAGCCCCGACCATTAGGTTCTTTGATTTTCCAGTTTACAAGCTCTGCTGCCCAGACTGAGAGTTCTCAGGTTGTCCACACCCAGCCAGTCCCACCACTCCATCACCCTGCTTGCCCAGTACATCCCACCAGCCCACCAGTAGCTCCCCACCAAACCAAAGCTGCGTGCACTCACTCCCAGGAGCCTGCCAGGTCCGGAGGCAGGGACCGAAGCCCATTGCCTGTCAAGCGAAGGACTTTGAGCCGGGGCAAAGCTCCCAACGTCCAAGCATCCTGGGGGGACAAGTTATTGTAGGAGAGATCCAGATCCTGAAGGAAACAGGAGAAACAATCCCCAAGTAGATATTGAATATTTCCAGGAGACTTTCAGTCATGCTACCACCAACCCTAAAGCAATGTTGTGACCATCTCTGACTTGCAAGGACTTCACTTCCAGTGGGGGACTCTGAAACCTGGGCAGAAGTTCTCAGGGCTGGTCCCCCACTCCCACGTGTGAATAGTGGGACAACAGGCAGGAGAAATCCAGGGAGCAGACCCTGCTGGAGGCAAGGATGATGGTTTCTAGGATATGTAAACAGGAATAGTTTTGCTGGGGCACTACAATTTCATAGAATCATAGAATGGTTAGAGTTGGAAGGGACATTAAAGATCATCTAGTTCCAACCCCTCTTCTGATTTCCCCCAGAAGAGCTCAAAGCACTTCAGAAATCAATGGAATTTCCTTTCCAGGGTTTATTTCTCCAGGCTGTCAGCAAATGAGATTCCAGACACTGGTCAGGGATGAAGCTGAGATCCACCAGGGCATAGCAGGAAGGGGAATTTAGGTGGATCCCATCCCCACCTTTCAGTGACAGGGGTGCTCACAGAGAGGCACACAGGGACAGTCGGGATCAACCCTGGACTCACAACCCTTGGAAATTTGGATTGAGTCAAACCCCGAGCAGGTGACCACCAGCGCATAGGAGAAACATGGGAGAACTTCATGGATTTGGAAACCTTCCTAAGCCTGCAGGCAGGAGGGAGGCCAGGATCTGAAAAAACTGAGGAGGGTGTAGCCAGGGGAGGTTGGTCTCTTCTCCCAAGTCACAGGCCATAGGACAAGAGGAAATGGTCTCAAGTTGCACCAGGGGAAGTTTGGGATAGATATTAGGAATAAAAACTACACTGAAAAGGTTGTTACAACTTGGAAGAGGCTGCCCAGGGCAGTGGTGGAGTCACCATTCCTGGAGGGATTGCAAAGCTGGGCAGACGTGGTGCTGAGGGACATGGGTCAGTGGTGGGTTTCTCAGTGTTGGGCTGATGGTTGGACTCTATGATCTGAAAGGTCCCTTACATCCTCAACCATTCCATGATTCTATGGGGATCTGTCGAGCACCACACGGCATCAAGAGAGGTGAAGGATGACAGAGGTGACTGCAGGGACAGGATCTCCCAGCAAAGGGGACAGCCCATCACAGGGGAAACAAGGAGTCTTGTGGGAAGGGGCTGAGCCAAGGGAATGTGTGAGGGATTGCTCTGTGGGAGGAAGCAAGATGTGAAGGTCCTTGAGGGACACAGCAGAAGGGACATCCTGGAGTCACAAGGAGGCAGGAAGAGAGAAAGACCCTGCAGTTTCGGAGGATTCCCACTGTAGGGACACGCATCAATGCTAAGAGTAGGCTTCAGTGTGATGGCTGCAAGGAGAAGACTAAGGTCTCCATCCCCCTCATCTTACTTTCAAACGTAAGAAGCTTCCAGCAGTGATTTTCAGATTTCTTAGTCTGTTCAAGGAAAGTTCCAACTCTTGTAGCTCTGGAAACTTCCGAAATGGTTCTGTAAGGGTGGAAAAGGAAATGCTCCAGTGAGTGAGGAACAGCAGTAACAAAGCAAAAAACAAACCATGGTCTGGAATAGACCAAAACCAGCAAGAACAAGCAGAACTAGTATCGTCAGTGCCATGTCCCTGCCCAGCACAGGGAGGGTTAGAATCACAGAATGGTCAGAGTTGGAAGGGACCTTCAAGATCATCAAGTTCCAACCNCGTCACACTTTTGGTGCATCCCAGGATCTCAGGGTTGGAACACGATGATCTTAAAGGTCCCTTCCACCCCAAACCATCCTATGATTTTGTGCTTGAAAGAAAATGCCAGCTCAGTTAGATGTTTGTCCCTACAAAACATGAAGCCCCACCAGCCCATCTTCTCCTTAGATACCTGGTTTGTTCTCAGGCATTTCTTCCCACTCCAAATTGGATTATTACATGAAGGCACTGATGGCACAATTAGCTTAGATGTTTTACTAGTTATAAACAGATTTCCTTTCTTTTATCTCTTCAAATTAACTGAGCCCACGGTGCTGGATCTGGATTCACCTCCCAGCTCTGCCATCAACCTCCTGAGCCTTTGGGACAAGCCTTTTCATTATTCCAAGCTTCTATATATTAAATGGTGATTCTCTTCGTAAGGAGCTTTGTTTTCCAATAATGAAAAGGATGTCACAGTGGCCACTATTATCATTAGTATAAAGGGAATTAGTGCAAGGATTTCAGCTCAGGAACAGGAAGACAGCAATTCTGCAAACAAGTGCATTTATGGCTAATGCAAATGGCATGAAGTTCAACCAAGCCAAGTGCAGAGTCCTACACCTGGGATGTGGCAATCCCAGGTACAAATCCAGGTTGGGCAGAGAATGGCTGGAGAGCAGCCCTGAGGAGAAGGACTTGGGAGTGCTCCTGGATGAGAAGCTCCCCAGGAGCCGGCAGTGCGCGCTGGCAGCCCAGAAACCACCCCCAGCCTGGGCTGCAGCAAAAGCAGCGTGGCCAGCAGGGCCAGGGAGGGGATTCTCCCCCTCTGCTCTGTGCTCCTGAGACCCCACCTGGAGTCCTGTGTCCAGCTCTGGAGTCCTCAACACAGAAAGGACATGGAGCTGGTGGAACGGGTACAGCGGAGGGCCACCAAGATGCTCAGAGGGCTGGAGCACCTCTGCTGTGAGGACAGGCTGAGAGAGCTGGGGCTGTTCAGCCTGGAGAAGAGAAGGCTCCGAGGAGACCTTAGAGGAACCTTCCAGGATCTGAATGGAGCTCCAGAAGAGTTGGGGAGGGACTCTTTGTCAGGAAGTGGAGTGACAGGAGGAGGGGGAATGTTTTTAAATTGGAAGAGGGGAGATTTAGATGAGATCTTAGGAAGAAGTTCTTTGCTGTGAGGGTGGTGAGGCACTGGAACAGGTTGCCCAGGGAAGTTGTTGATGCCCCTTCCCTGGAAGTGTTTAAGGCCAGGTTGGATGGGGCTTGGAGCAACCTGCTCTAGGGAGAGGTGTCCCTGCCCATGGCAGGGGGGTTGGAACTGGATGATCTTGAAGGTCCCTTCCAATTCGAACCATTCTATGATTCTATGTATATGTTAAACCTTGTATGTATATGTTAAACCTCGTCGTAAAGCTCTAAACCTTTGTTCAGGCAAGCTTAAGCTTCCCTGGGTTGAAAAGCAGCACTTATTTATTTTTTTGGTAATTCAATCAATCCCTTACCCAGTGTCAGCAGGTTCTCAGCAGCATTTATAAAAGCAACACCATCAAATTTCTCAAAATCATCTTCTTTAGCCTGAAAAATAAAGGAGGGGGGGAAAAAAATCCAATCCAGCCCTAAACTGGTACAGAAGGACTGGATCTCTCCTTTTCTCAGAATGCCTAAATCATGGTGTCACCCATAATTAGGTCTTCCTTCTGACAGTGGAGAGAACCCCTCAAGTCACAGGAGGTGATTCTCCCCCTCTAGTCTTGTGAGACCCCACCTGGAGTCCTGTGTCCAGCTCTGGAGTCCTCAACACAGAAAGGACATGGAACTGTTGGAACAGGTCCAGC
>VXBW01006456.1:30313-45234 GCA_013400375.1 Thinocorus orbignyianus
TCCAGAGCTGGACACAGGACTCCAGGTGGGGTCTCAGGAGCACAGAGCAGAGGGGGAGAATCCCCTCCCTGGCCCTGCTGGCCACGCTGCTTTTGCTGCAGCCCAGGCTGGGGTTGGTTTCTGGGCTGCCAGCGCGCACTGCCGGCTCCTGTGGAGCTTCTCATCCAGGAGCACTCCCAAGTCCTTCTCCTCAGGGCTGCTCTCCAGCCATTCTCTGCCCAACCTGTATTAGTTCTTTCATCACCCGTTTTATACAGACCTGTTGTAGCTGTCTTGACTGCAGCGTTCCTGGGGAAGGTGGGAAACGAAAGAAATGGGTTAAAATTTTAATTGGCTCTAACGTTACTTTGCTTTAAACAGCTCTTCCCAAGGGCAGCCACAAATGAAGTGTCAGCCTGTAGGCAAGGAACTCTGTCAGGGACACATCCTGGACACATCGAGGGACACATTCAGAATCATAGAATGGTCAGAGTTGGAAAGGGCCTTAAAGATCATCCAGTTCCAACCCCACTGCCCTGGGCAGGGACACCTCTCCCTAGAGCAGGTTGCTCCAAGCCCCATCCAGCCTGGCCTTGAACCCCTCCAGGGATGGGGCAGCCACAGCTTCTCTGGGCANTAACAACCCACAGCAATGCACACCCCACACAAACTACCTCACACACCCCATGGAGACCACCCTATACTCTCCACACACTGACAGACACCCACAGCGACACCCACCCCCTCACAGACACCCCACAGACACCCGTGGGCACCCTCCCAGAGACACCCACCACCGTAAACCCACCCAGGACACTACAGACACCCCCATTTTTCACAGAAACCTTCTCTCCCCCNCCCCTTGTCCTATCACTACAGTTCCCGATAAATAGTTCCTCTTTAGGAGCATCACCTTCTAAAACAGAGGAATAAATGAGGTGACAGGAGTTTCCACAGTATTTTCCAGCCCAAGACAGCAAAATGCAGACACCAGTGCGTGCATGAGAGGACTCTGTGGGTGACAACTCATGGGATTTATGCTTTATGCCTGATTCCTCCTTCTCCTGTCTCCTTTCCCTTGTCACCTGTGGCATTGCTGGGAAAAGAACTGCTCTGGTCACTGCTCCCCAAACCTCAGAAACAAACTTCAAAGACTCTGCATCGCTCTCGCCCCGTGCCTTGGAGCAGGAGATGGTCTCCCAGTGCCATCTGATGGTGTCTCCACACTCAGACACGGCTCTGACATCCTCCAGCACAACCAGATTATGGTGTTCACACACAGTGCCAGCACTTGGAGTAATTCTCCCCGGTAACAGGTGCTGTTTCACCATCACACAGAGTTGCTACAGTCACTGCAACTCCACAACACGCACCCATAGGCCCCCGCTACCCTCAAACACCCTCACGCTGAAGTACACCCCCACAAAAACACCCACAAACACCCTCACACATCCCACTCATACACACATACACCCTGTGCACACACCCAGCACACAAACACCCCACACAGTCCTCGCTACACCCCTGAGACACACAGCCCACTCTCCAACACCCCAAAACACCAACGTTCATGCACACCCCACACAAACACCCACAAACTCCCTCACATACTCCATGGACACCCATGGAAATGCTCCCCACACAAGTGGACATCTACCTGGACATAAGCAAAGCATTTGACACTGTCTCACATGACATCCAAGTCTCCAAATTGTAAAGTTATGGATTCAATGGATGGACCACTCAGTGGATGAGGAACTGGCTGGAGGTTATCACACTCAAAGGGTTGTGGACAACAGATCAACGTCCCAAGTGGTGACCAGTGATGAGTGGAGTTCCTCAGGGGTCAGTACTGGAAACCAGTACTATTTAACATCTTTGTCAGAGACATGGACAGTGGGATAGAGTGCACCCTCAGCAAATTTGCCCGTGACACCAAGCTTGGTGGCACAGTCAACACGCTGGAGGGAAGGGATGGCATCCAGAGGGACCTGGACAGGCTGGAGAGGTGGGCTAATGCAAATGGCATGAAGTTCAACCAAGCCAAGTGCAGAGTCCTACACCCGGGACTTGGCAATTCCAGGCACAAATACAGGTTGGGCAGAGAATGGCTGGAGAGCAGCCCTGAGGAGAAGGACTTGGGAGTGCTCCTGGATGAGAAGCTCCACAGGAGCCGGCAGTGCGCGCTGGCAGCCCAGAAACCAACCCCAGCCTGGGCTGCAGCAAAAGCAGCGTGGCCAGCAGGGCCAGGGAGGGGATTCTCCCCCTCTGCTCTGTGCTCCTGAGACCCCACCTGGAGTCCTGTGTCCAGCTCTGGAGTCCTCAACATAGAAAGGACATGGACCTGGTGGAAAAGGGCCAGTGCAGGGCCACCAAGATGATCAGAGGGCTGGAGCACCTCTGCTGGGAGAATAGGCTGAGAGAGCTGGGTTTGTTCAGCCCGGAGAAGAGAAGGCTCCGGGGAGACCTTGGAGGAACCTTCCAGGATCTGANGGACTAGATGATCTCTAGAGCGCCCTTCCAACTCTGACAATTCTGTGATTCTATAACAACCCACAGCAATGCACACCCCACACAAACTACCTCACACACCCCATGGAGACCACCCTATACTCTCCACACACTGACAGACAGCCACAGCGACACCCACCCCCTCACAGACACCCCACAGACACCCGTGGGCACCCTCCCAGAGACACCCACCACCGTAAACCCACCCAGGACACTACAGACACCCCCATTTTTCACAGAAACCTTCTCTCCCCCCTGAAGTTCGCTCACACACCCCTCACAGGCCGGCCACCATAGAGTCTCCGGTCCTCCACGGCCCAGAGGGGCCCGACACACCTCTCTCCCACACACCTCTCCCCCACACAGAGGGCCCCAGCCGAGGAGTGCTCACCCCCTGGGCTGGTGGCCTCCATTGCGGCCCCGCACCCCAAAAAGGCCCCGCAAGGCCTCTTCCCTCCTTCCGCATCGCTCCGTTGCCATGGCAACGCCAAGGCAGGAAGGACTACATTTCCCAGCGTGCAGCGCGGCGGGAGGAGGGGAAGAAGGCGGCCTCTGGCTCCCGTCGGCCCCCGCGGGCGGCCAATCAGGAGCCACCAAGTCGCGCGGCGAGGGCGGGGGCGGAGGAGGGCGGCGAGAAGATGGCGGCCAAAGGCGGCAGGAATGGGCTGCTCGATAAGGTACCGTGTAACGGCCCCTCCCGGGCATCCATCGTACACCAGGGGGGCGGGATGTTATCCAGAGGGACCTAGGCAGGCTGGGGAGGTGGGCCCAGGTGAATCTCATGGGGTTCGGCAAGAGAAAGTGCGGGGTTCTGCACCTGGGCCGGAAAAATCATGGTTATCAGTACAGGCCGGGGGATGAGGGGTTGGAAAGAAACTCTGAGGTAAAGATCTTGGGGGTGCTGATGAAGGAGAGGCTGGGCATGAGCAGGCACTTGCAGCCCAAAAGGCCAGTCCCATCCTGGGCTGCATCAAAGGATGTGTTGCCAGCAGATCCAGAGGGATTTTGTGACTTTGCTCTGGTGAGACCCCACCTGGAGTCCTGTGTCCAGCTTTGGAGGCCTCAATATAGGAGGGATATGGGCCTGGTGGAGTGCGCCATGAAGATGATCAGGGGCTTGGAGCTCCTCTGCTGTGAGGAGAGGCTGAGGGAGCTGGGGCTGTTCAGCCTAGAGAAGAGAAGGCTCCGGGGAGACCTTGGAGCAGCCTTCCAGAATCAGAAGGAAGCTCCAGGAGAGCTGGAGAGGGGCTCTTGGTCAGGAAGTCCAGTGATACGACAAGGGGGGAATGGTTTTAAGTGGGAAGAGGGGAGATTTAGATGATATATTAGGAAGAACTTCTTTGGTGTGAGCGTGATGAGGCACTGGAACAGGTTGCCCAGAGAAGCTGTGGCTGCCCCATCCCTGGAGGGGTTCAAGGCCAGGCTGGATGGGGCTTGGAGCAACCTGGTGTGGTGGGAGGTGTCCCTGCCCATGGCAGGAGGGTTGGAACTGGATGATTTTTAAGGTCCCTTCCAACTCTAACCATTCTGTGATTCTAAGAGCAGGTTTAGATTGGATATTAGGAACAAGTTCTTTCCTCTCAGGGTGGTGGAACACGAACAGGTTGCCCAGGGAGATGGTTGAGGCCCCTTCCCTGGAGATACTCAAGGTGAGGCTCAGTGAGGCAACCTGGTCTAGTTGGGGATGCCCCTGCGACTGTGAGGAGGTCGGAATAGATGACCTTTGGAGGTCCCTTCTGGCCTGGATGATTCTTTGATNGGAGACCTTCTCTCTTTCTCTACATCTCCCTGGAAAGAGGTTGTGGAGCAGCAGGGGTTGGTCTCTTCTAAGTCAGAGGTGACAGGAGAAGAGGAAGCAGCCTCAGGTTTCACCAGAGGAGGTTCAGATTGGATTCCAGGAAAACTTTTGACACTGAAAGGGTTATTAATCATTGGAATGGGCTGCCCAGGGAAGTTGTTGAGGCACCATCCCTGGAGGGATTTACAAGATGGGTTGACACAGTGCTCAGTGACATGGTCTAGTGATGGGTTGTTGTTTTTTATCAGTGTTAACTTGGTGATTGGGCTAGTTGATCTTGAAGGTCCCTTCCAACCTAGACAATTCTATGATTCTAGGACAGCAGCAACAGCTGGTTGTGAAATACCTTGTTGTTTTGTTGTTTGGTTTCTTATTTTTTAATTTTTTTGCCAACCTGGCTGGTTTTTAGCCTAACCATCCTGAGAAAAGCCTGACTGGCACCACAGCCACACTCCTCTGGGTGGGTGTTTTGCCAGGAGGGTGACACTGGCCATGGCAGCAATGTCACTGAGTCATAGAATTGTCAAGGCTGGCAGGGACCTCTCAGATCATGGAGTCCAACCATCAACCCAACACTGACAAAAACCACCACTAAGCTCTTCATCTGCCTGTCTTTTAAATCCCTCCAGGGATGGTGACTCCACCACATCCCTGGGCAGCCTCTTCCAAGGCTCCACAACCCTTTCCATGAAGAAATTGTTCCTAGACACCTCCCACCACACCAGGTTGCTCCAAGCCCCATCCAGCCTGGCCTTAAACACTTCCAGGGATGGGGCAGCCGTAGCTTCCCTGGGCAACCTCTNCCTGGAAGGCGGCTATCAGGTCTCCTGGAAGTCTTCTCTTCTCCAGGCTGAACAGCCCCAGCTCTCTCAGCCTGTCACCTTTTCAACAGGAAGGTGGAAACCATTGCGTCTGTATCTCTGGTTGCAAAAGGGTGTATTCACAGTGCTGTGTTTGGCATCTTTCACCAAATTTCAAAATATGAGTGACTGGAATTGAAAAACCTTTGATACAGCAGAGGACTACAAAGATGAGGAGAAACCTGGAGCATCTCTCAGGCTGAGGGACTTGAGTCTTTTTAGTCCGGAGAAGAGAAGGCTGAGGGGGGATCTGATCAACACCTAGAAATACTTCCAGGGTGGGTGTCAGGAGGATGGGGCCACGCTTTTCCAGTGGTGCCCAGTGAGAGGACAAGAGGGAATGGGCACAAACTTGAAAATGGGAAGTTCCATCTCAACCTGAGGAGGAACTTCTTGACTTTGAGGGTGTCAGAGCCCTGGCAGAGGCTGCCCAGAGAGGTGGTGGAGTCTCCTTCTCTGGAGACATTCAAACCCCACCTGGATGCATTCCTGTGGGACCTGCTCTGGCAGGGGGTTGGACTGGCTGATCTCCAGAGGTCCCTTCCAACCCCATATGTGATTCTGTGGTTTTTATTCCTATATGTATATTCATAACTGAACATAAACACACTGTATTTCATAACATAAAATGGATCATTTTCCTGCATCTATTTGAGATTAACTGTCCCCACAATCCTTAAGAATTTGGTGCTTTTCCTCAGGACAGTAGGTAAGAGCTTTTGAGCAAATTCTTTCAGGGGAAGCTGTGCCAGTGAAGTATTTCTCGTGTTCTTCTGCACATTTCAAAGCTTTCAGTTTTGAAATGACAGCACTTTGTGGTTAAACTTGGAGAACTCTGGAACACGGCGTGCTTTCCAGGCGATTCCCCTCCTGCCATTCTGTGGATGCCAAGGGGTGGTTATTTGAGGAGGAAAAGGAGGTGTTGGTAAGGGAAATACACTGTTGGTGTGAGAGTTGGATCCTTTAGTGAGAAACCAGGGACTGGTTTAGATGAGATATTGGGAAGAAGTTCTTTGCTGTGAGGGGGGTGAGGCACTGGAACAGGTTGCCCAGGGAAGTTCCTGATGCCCCATCCCTGGAAGTGTTTAAGGCCAGGCTGGATGGGGCTTGGAGCAACCTGCTCTAGGGAGAGGTGTCCCTGCCCATGGCAGGGGGGTTGGAACTGGATGATCTTGAAGGTCCCTTCCAACTCTGACCATTCTGTGATTCTATGGTTTCATCAGGGCTTCTACCTGAAGCACCTACAGGCACTTGATAATGTTCTGTCTTCTTTTCCCTCTGCCCCACACTGATCCATGTGCCTTTATTTCCTCTCCCTGGATGACTTAAATGAAATCTGCTCAGTTTTGCAAACCACTGTTTGTACTTCTGAGGTATTACCTGGAGAATTGTGGCCTTAGGTCCATAATTTCCTCAAGTTCTGCTCAAACAGAGAAATAACAGCTTATCAGTGAGGCTTCAAAGTCTTCAGAGGGGCTGCTTGTTTAGTGCTTCTTTTTGTACTGTGCTCATAAGCTAAATCAGGGTGAGTTTAGGGAGATTAGTGTTTTAACTGTGCCATTTTAGGGAGATTTGTCTTTCAATTATGCCATTTTTTGTCCTTTTCATGTTCTTCCAGCATTCATGATAATCAGGTAGCTGTCCCAACCTCTCCCCACTTAACCAGGACCACCTAAATGTGCAGCAGCAGCTGTATTTCCCCTGAAAACCTTGAAATTTCACCCATTTTAGCACAACACCGAGTTATTAACCACACTGAGCTGCTGCTCGAGTCAAACCTTTGAAGGTTTTGCAAGCTCTGGGGCTAAAAACCATTTCCTGAACACCAACTGCTGCAGCTGCCTTCTCCTGTGCCCCAGCAGGAGCTCTCTGGGACCAAGGGACTGGTTAACTGGGGGTACAGTCAGGCAGCACTGGTATTTTGGGGAAAGGAAGGTCCAGAATTCCTTCCTCCAAGGCAGAGGCTGAACTAGAGCTGAGAAGGGCCATGCTGGAGTTGGCTACGACTCTTCCTTCAAGAGGAGAAGGAGGGAACTGATGTGAAACCAACCGTGTCCTGGGTTGCATCTAAAGAAGTGTGAGCAGCAGGTCACAGGAGGGGATTCTCCCCCTCTGCTCTGTGCTCCTGAGACCCCACCTGGAGTCCTGTGTCCAGCTCTGGAGTCCTCAACAGAGAAAGGACATGGACCTGGNCTGGAGTCTGCCTCTTGCAAATCATCCCACTTCTGCCTGGCTCACGGTGTGTGATGTCACCATTATTTTAAAATTTAAGTTAGGGGACAGGGACCTGTGGTTTGGGACTCTGCTCTGTGGGCTGGAGCCCAACCCACAGGGAAAGGCCATCAGCTTCAGTGTTAGAGGCTCAGCCTCCCTTGGCTTCACACTCCCGCTGTGGAGACTTCCCAATTTTAGGTTTTAGGAAGGGGAGATCACTTTCTTTTCATCCTTGTGATAGAAAACAACAGATCAGGTGCAGAAATGTTATTCCTCTTGGAGAGTTTGTAAAGCAGATGCTGCTGCTCCTCTTGCAGCAGCAAGAAATCTTCTTTACTGCATGGCTTGACTTGTTTATTGATGTGTGTAGTACCCAAAATGCTCTGTAAACTTCACGACAGTATTCCAAGAGACAAACCAGCTCTCCAGAAGATGTTGCAGGCTAAAACGGGATGTGATGTTAAGGAGAGTGACAGCAGCTGCTGAAGGAATAAGGAAGAGGAGGAGAGGAGGAAACATTAAGTTTGTGCCATGTCTTCTGAGACGTGAACAGCCTGAAATTTCTCCTGCAGGGTTTTTCCATGCCTCCTGCTTTTCAGATAGTCCTGTGAAAGGATTTAAATGAAGGGGATGGTTTGACAAGTGAACCTTGCAAGTGCCTGGATTCCTGCTGGGAAAACAGGCACTCATTTTGCTGTACCTTTTTGGGAAGCTAAAGGCAGGAGGTTCCCCTGCTGCCATCCAGCTGTAGGCTACACCTCGCCTTGTGTGTCCACACCTGGGGGCTGTGTGTGCTTCTGCTGTCAGGTTGGGGTTTGCAGCTTTCTGAGATTGCTTTTTTGATGGTGTAGAGGGGCTGCACCTGGGGAAGAAGAACCCCCTGCACCAGGACAGGTTGGGGGCTGACATGCTGGGGAGAAGCTCTGAGGAAAAAGACCTGGGAGTCCTGGTGGACAACAGGATGACCGTGAGCCAGAAAGTTGCCAAGAAGGCCAATGGCATCCTGGGGGGGGCATCAAGAAGAGCATGGCCAGCAGGTGGAGGGAGGTCATCCTGCCCCTCTGCTCTGCCCTGGAGAGGCCACCTCTGGAGTACTGGGACCAGTTCTGGGCTCCCCAGTTCCAGAAGGACAGGGGACTCCTGGAGAGGGGACAGCAGAGGAATAACAAGATGATGAGGAGCCTGGAGCATCTCTCTTAGGAGGAGAGGTTGAGGAATTTGTGTCTTTTTAGTTTGGAGAAGAGAAGGCTGAGGGGGGATCTGGTCAACACCTAGAAATACTTCCAGGGTGGGTGTCAGGAGGCTGGGGCCAGGCTTTTCCCAGTGGTGCCCAGTGACAGGACAAGAGGGAATGGGCACAAACTTGAACAGAAGTTCCATCTCAACATGAGGAGGAACTTGGTGACTTTGAGGGTGTCAGAGCCCTGGAAGAGGCTGCCCAGAGAGGTGGTGGAATCTCTGTCTCTGGAGACATTCAAACCCCGTGTGGACACATTCCTGTGGGACCTGCTCTGGGTGGACCTGCTCTGGCAGGGGGTTGGACTGGATGATCTCCAGAGGTCTAAGCCCAGATCATTCTATGATTTTATTCTATATTTCAGCCTTTGTTTTGAAGCCTTGTCCTTACCCAGGTACATTTTCAGGTACCAAATCCAATTAACTGTAGAACACTCTTATTTTCTTCCCATTCATAGTTAGGATGTGTTCAGGACAAGCATGAAAACTTTCCACTTGATTTTTAAAACCAAGGAATGAACTCACCCCCAAACTAAAGAACTGTTCTGAACCTCTGGGGTTTTTCTTTTCCTCCATCAGGCTGGAACCAAATCTGAGCAGCAGCAGCAGCAGCACTTTGTGCTGTGCTGTGTCAGCAGAGAAGGAACCTCATGGAAACATCCAGACCAAGGTTGAAGTCCCAAACCACAGATGTGTCCCCCAGACAAGGTCCCTTCTGACATGAAGTCCCTTGGGAATATCAAGGTGTCTATGTCTTGAAGCAGAAGAACCTCAGCCACAGGGAAGCCTGAACAAGAACTGAGGAACTGCTTGTTCAGCTCCTAGACTAAGATTAGATAATGTTTTCCCCCAGTAACAGCTTTATTTCAAAAAAATATGTCATGAGAGCTTTACATCTACCCCTGAAAGTGTGGGTTCTCTGCTAGAGATCAGTGTCAGTTAATTATTGTGGATCTTATCTGGCCATTCCAGTGTCTGGTGGTTCAGGACAGAGAAAATAAAGCAAGAATCCAGCTCTCTCTGTCACGGGTTTCTTGGATGCACTTTGTTGCAGCAGTGCCTCAACTTATTTCACACACAGATTTACAAATCATAGAATCATNATGTAAAACCTGATTTACTTCCCCTACACTCACTCAGGGAAAGGCCTGATTATCCTTCAGGATCCACAGGTATGAATTATTGGGTGGTTTCTGCCTTCCTGTTGAAAAAGTGACAGGCTGAGGAATCTGGGGCTGCTCAGCCTGGAGAAGAGAAGGCTCCGGGGAGACCTGATAGCAGCCTTCCAGGATCTGAAGGGAGCTCCAGGAGAGCTGGAGAGGGACTCTTGGTCAGGAAGTCTAGTGACAGGANCTACCACCCTCAAAGTGAACAAGTTCCTCCTCAGGTTGAGATGGAACTTCTGATGGTCAAGTTTGTGCCCATTCCCTCTTGTCCTGTCACTGGGCACCACTGGAAAAAGCCTGGCCCCATCCTCCTGACACCCACCATGGAAGTATTTCTGGGTGTTGATCACATCCCCCCTCAGTCTTCTCCACTGTGTGTTCCCATCCAAACCATGAGCTGCCAGTTTCTCCAAGAAGATGCCATGAGAGACCGGATCAAAGACCTAATTCTCTTCATTTTGGGTTTTCTTACAGTGGAAGATTGACGACAAACCAGTAAAAATTGACAAATGGGACGGTTCGGCTGTGAAAAATTCTTTGGATGATTCTGCCAAAAAGGCAAGTTCTGCTCCTTGTCCATTTCTTCCTCTTGGGAAACTCTGTTTTCTTCATTTTGAACTTCTATTTGGTTGGAACCCATCTCCACTCTGGTCCTGGAGCATCTCTCACAATTCCCATGGCTTTACTTAGAGGATCAGCGATTATTTATTCCGATATCTGATTCTCTATGAAATTTCCTCCCGTTTACCCATCTAATTGAGATTATTATTAATTTTTTTTAACTAAATCTTTTCCAGAAACACTTGGTCAAACTTAATTCAAGCCCAAACTAAACTTTGCTGACTTTTCCTCCCTCAGGTTCTCCTGGAGAAGTACAAATACGTGGAAAATTTCCGTTTGATCGACGGCCGCCTCATCATCTGCACAATCTCCTGTCTCTTTGCCATCGTAGCTTTGATTTGGGATTACCTGCACCCTTTCCCTGAATCCAAACCTGTTCTTGCCTTTTGTGTTGTTTCATATCCTTTACGTATTTTGGCTCGTTTAGACCCAAAAAGGGGTTTATTTTCCCCCATAAAGCCCGACAAAACCCTTCTCTGTATTCCCATTTTCAGGCCTGGGGGGAGGAATTTGACTTCCCGTGGTGTGGAGATCAGCTGATGATCAAACAGTTTCCATGTGACGGCCAAATTCCTGCCTGCCTGGCTGGAAAATAGCAAATTTTGGATGATTATTTGGGGGTGGAGCTTTCCCCTGTGGAACCGTGGGAGTGATTTTGCTCATGTCAGAGGACTCAGCCCCCGCTCCACGTTGTCTTTGAGTGTGTTTCCCACATCTCAGAGACAAATTTCCTCAACCTGTAGAGCAGCACCTTGAGAGATCCAAGGAGTTGGTTTGTGTTTTGGTGAATTTTATTAATTTTTTGAAAAATTCTACCTATAACTTGGTCACAGAGACATTTGCTCTTTCCCAACAGGACACATCCCAAGAGCAAAAGAGTAAAATGAGAGGAATTCTTACCAACACCTCGGCCACAGAGGAGCAGTTGCTGCCTTTGGGGGGGCAGTTCTATCAAATTTGAGTTTCGATTTTTAAAGATCAACTCCAATTAAGCAGATTTCCAGTAAGAAAACCCAACTGGGGTGGGTTTTCAGCAGGAATGTTGAGGTATCGATTCATCCTGCAGCACTTTTTGGAAAGAAATAATGGCTTAATCAGTGCTTGGGGGGGGGAGGATGGGCAGCAATTAATTCCGTGGCTCGTTTGGCCTCTCGTTTCCTGCTGTTGCTCCGAAAAAATTCCACAAAATAATTGAAAACAGGATTTTGTTGTTAAAATTTCCTCATTTCCTTCCTCATTTCACAAACGAAGCGGTTCTTGTGGCTGGAGAAATCGCTTTTGGGGAAGTTGTCCCTTCCCCCACCCCTTCCAGGCATTAATTAATGCTCCCAGAAGAAAATATCCCCCAATTACTATTTAATTTCTCAGGCTAATGAGGAGTCATCCCGTTTGGAATGATGATGTCACCACAGGTGGTTACATTATGGTGTCTGAGGGGCTCCAAGCGATTTCTCTGCCTTAATTTCTACTTCTTAATTGCAACTTCTTCGTTTCCTTAACGATGTTGGCACCTATTTCGTGATGATGGGCATCCTCACCATCTACACCTCCTACAAAGAGAAGAGCATCTTCCTGGTAGCTCACAGGAAAGACCCCGCTGGGATGGATCCCGACGACGTCTGGCAGCTCTCCTCCAGCCTCAAACGGTAGCATTTCTTGGGATTAACGAGTGGCAACGGCCTTTCCTGCCCCTACACTGGGGCAAAAAAGCTGCTTTTTGGGAAACTCCCAAATAAATTGGGGGGAAATACTGGTATTTCTATAATAGTAGTGGTTCTGCACTGGGAATGTGAGCTTTATGCCAAGGGTCGGATTCTGCACCGTCATTTTTGGGTCTTCCCAGGCAAAACTTGATTAATATTAAGACCTGGGAGTCCTGGTGGATCCTCCCAGGATGCCCATGAGCCAGCAATGTGGCCTTGTGGCCAAGAAGGCCCATGACATCCTGGGGGGTATCAGGAAGAGTGTGAGCAGCAGGTGGAGGGAGGTCATCCTGCCCCTCTGCTCTGCCCTGGGGAGGCCCCGTCTGGAGCACTGGGACCAGTTCTGGGCTCCCCAGTTCCAGAAGGACAGGGAATAGCTGGAGAGGGGACAGCAGAGGAGCACCAAGATGATGAGGGGCNGGGATTTCTGTAAAGGGTTGACTTCTATGCTGTGATCTTTGGGGCTTCCCAGGCAACTCATGATTCATATTGCCATGGAATATCATTACTCAGAACTAACAGCCTCATGTGCTTCGTTTCCATCCGTATCTCCCCATGGAATCACGGAATGCTTCAAGTTGGGAGGGACCTTAAAGATCATCCAGTTCCAACCCTGAATCACCCTGGATATTTTTCCGTTATTTTTATACCTACAAATCCCTTTTCTCTCCGTCAAAATCAACATCCCAACCTCAAAATGGGAGCGATCCCACACTTTTATATTCACATTTTGCTTCTCTTTAATCCTCCCTCCCCCCTAATTAATTACAAAGAGTCCTAGAAACTTTTAATTGAGTTATAATTAACACCTCCACGTTGCAGCTGGGGTGGGACACGACTCCTGGGGGCTTTCCCCTTAAATCCAGGGATTTCTCCTCACCTTTTTATTGGTGCCTCGGCCGAGCCAGGTTTTATTTGAGACTTTTATTTCTTGATTTCATAGAATCATAGAATCACAGAATGGTTACAGTTGGAAGGGACCTTCAAGATCATCCAGTTCCAACCCCCCTGCCATGGGCAGGGACACCTCTCCCTACAGCAGGTTGCTCCAAGCCCCATCCAGCCTGGCCTTAAACACTTCCAGGGATGGGGCATCAACAACTTCCCTGGGCAACCTGTTCCAGTGCCTCACCACCCTCACACCAAAGAACTTCTTCCTAAGATCCAATCTAAATCTCCCCTCTTCCAATTTAAAACCATTACCCCTCGTCCTGTCACTAGACTTCCTGACAAAGAGTCCCTCTCCAGCTCTCCTGGAGCTCCCTTCACATCCTGGAAGGCTGCTCTCAGGTCTCCCTGGAGCCTTCTCTTCTCCAGGCTGAACAGCCCCCTCTCAGCCTGTCCTCACAGCAGAGGTGCTCCAGCCCTCTGATCATCTTGGTGGCCCTGCGCTGGACCTGTTCCAACAGTTCCATGTCCTTTCTCTGTTGAGGACTCCAGAGCTGGACACAGGACTCCAGGTGGGGTCTCAGGAGCACAGAGCAGAGGGGGAGAATCCCCTTCCTGGCCCTGCTGGCCACGCTTCTTTTGATGCAACCCAGGATACGGTTGGCTTTCTGGGCCAACTTCTTTTTTATTCTGCTCTAAAAACTCTCTTCCTCCTTCTCCAGGTTCGATGACACATACACCCTGAAGCTGACCTTCATCAGCGGGAAAACCAAACAGCAGAGGGAAGCCGAGTTCACCAAACCCATCGCCAAATTCTTCGATAACAACGGGACCTTGGTCATGGAGGCCTACGAACCCGAAGTGTCCAAGCTGCACGACAGCCTGGCCCTGGAGAGGAAAATCAAATGATTTGGGAGGCTGGGAAGGTGCTAAATTAACACCAATAAAGAAAATTAGGAAAGAAAACGACGCCTGGTCTTTGTTTTTCTTCTGGAATCCTCTTGCGTTGGGAGTGAGCGGGATTTTTGGAGAGTTGGGCAGAGAGGAACCTGATGGGCAAGTGTAGGGGCCTGCACCTGGGGAGGAAGAACCCCCTGCACCAGGACAGTTTGGAGGGGACCTGCTGGGGAGAAGCTCTGAGGAGAAGACCTGGGAATGCTGGTGGACAACAGGGTGACCATGAACGAGCAATGGGCCCTGTTGGCCAAGAAGGCCAATGGCATCCTGGCGGGCATCAGGAAGAGTGTGAGCAGCAGGNTCAGGATGATCTCCAGAGGTCCCTCCCAACCCCAGATCATTCTGGATTCTGCGATTTATTCACCTTGGAGTCAAGATTTTGGGGGGATTTGGGTTTGGCCTTTCTGGTCCTGCCACCTCCAGAGGAAGATTTGCCCGTGGAGGCAGGAGGAACCCTGAGGAGCCTTCGTCACCAAAACCATCCCCATTTCCTCCCTCGTTGCCCGGCAGCGCTTTAACAAACCACTCTGCACCGTATCCCAAGGGGGAATCAGGGGTGGGAGAGTGTTTATAATGTCCCTTTCCCCTTTTGTGTCAGGAATTCGGGACAAAATCCTTCTGCAAAACACCTTTCTGCTCAAAAACGGGGTTTTCTTTAATTTTTTATTTATCTAATTGGCAGGAGGGGGGTTGTTTTATATTAAAAACCCTTTTTTTGGGGGGAGAGTGGGATAAAATATGCTATTTCTATATATTTGGCCACGATGCTTATCTCTAAAGGGGGGGGAAAGGAGAGTGAAGGGCTTTTCTGAGCCCTGATTGTCCCTGTCACCTCTTGTCCCTTCTATAAATAGCATTTTCTAAAAATAACCCCCCCAAAAAAAGACATTTTGGGGTTTTTTCGGGTTTGGGGGTGTCTTTTTCTTTATTTCTTGGTGCTGCTGGTGGGTTTTTTCCTTCCTAACGAAAGGAAAGAAGACCTTCAACC
>VXBW01006459.1:5948-16224 GCA_013400375.1 Thinocorus orbignyianus
TCAATAATTACAAATTACACTGGAGAGGGTATTGTTACTGCAGTATATTGCCTCATAGGATAATTTTCACACACTTTATTAAAATAAAGGCAATAGAAAATTTATTTCCTAAATATATCACAGAACTCTGAATTAATTCCTTGCAGTATTCACACTCCTAAAACATGTATGATACACAGAAAACTTCTCAAAGGGATGTGTCTTGCCATTTTTCCCAATGCTACATAGAAGAAAATATGCTCACTTAGATTTTATTGTCCCTATTTCTACCTTCATTATTAAAACCACATTTGTATGCCTCTAAGCACTAAAATATAAAGAATTTCTGTACTAGAAATCTACTAGTGTGGGTATAAATATGCCTTGTTTTTCAAAGGATGTTAAAAACTTTAATTTAAATAGTACTTCAAGAAATTGATCTATATCCTTTCAGAGACAATAAGAAATGCAACACAGAAGAGCATGCAAAATTTAATATTGGTAGCATCTAACAGTAATAGCTATTTCATGTTTGTCTAACATTTAATTGGTCAAATATGCCTGCCTACTTCTTATATAAGTGAGTAAGGTTGAATCTCCATTAACTTATGACTCAAAATTGAATTAATGAAAATATTTCATGCCTGTTTATGCTATTATATGTTCTGTCAATAGTACCTTTCAAACTTGCCTTTGAAATTCAGTCCTTGCTTTGCATGCAGATATCACTCTAATGTCTCCTGCCCAATTTTATCTGAGAAACTGAAGCAGAAATGGGGTTCCAGATGGCTAGAATGAAAACAGAAAAATTAGCTAGAATGAAAATAGAAAAATTAGCTAGAATAGTGTGATACATTTTTGATGGGTGGGAAAGCAGAAAATTTTATAAACAAAGAAAAGAGCTAAAACAATGAAGAACTTTATATATACTGTATATAGACATTTATTTATATTTATACCTTTTGTTCTCACTTTGAAGTTTCAGTATTCATTTCACTGACTAATAACTTGCCTCTATGAATCAAACAAATGCAGCTGTCAGTGTTAATTTTTGCAGTTCTTTCTACAGCTTTGTATGCCATTGACAATTAGTTCTTGTTGTTTTAGCTGCTGCCAGGGTTATATGTGATTTTCTGAATGGCTACAAAGAATAAAACTATCGAGAGGTAAAATGTGAGTAGGTTCTTACTCATCTATATCAAGAGGAATGGGATTTCTAGGGGGCCCATTATTCTCCTTTCCTGTCCAAGATGTTTGAAAATCTGAGGCAATAATGAGGTATTTTGGATGTCAGATGTGTCAATAAACTTGATTATTTACAATTCTGTATGTCTCTCACTGAGCAGCTCATTGTTTCAGCATTTCTAGAATGTGGCCAATATAAAGATATGAATTATTGAGCTGTTACTGCTGTCTAGTTGGAAAAAAGAAACTTAATTAATATGTCAGTGATAACATGTAAAGTTGTACTTTCAAGACCGTTTAAAGCTTGCTTTTTTGGATTATTCTGGTTTGCAGTTTCCTTTTAGGTAATCTAAACGGCTTTTGAGTGTGTAGATGGAACAGTCAAAATCACCCAGGATGAGCTCACATTTTGATCTAATTGTACTCCAAAATCATCCCCAGCTATGAGGGGAACATTAGAAGCATTCATTTAATCCGGGAAGATTAATCTGATTTCTGCCTGAAAACACTGTTTTTAACAACACGGTACATTTGATAACTTGTGGTGATACATCATGCTTGCTCAGGTCTTATCCCTGTCTTTCTAGGCACCTGCTAGTGCTCACTACTGGAGGACAACCAGGCTAGGTGGTTTCATTTTCTTAGAAGCTTAAGGGGCTTGTTTTGATGTGAGCTACATAACTTTCTAAAGTCGCAGTAACATAATGAGTGGGGTGAGTTTTTCATTTGCAAATTTTCTTGCATCGTTTAATCGCTTACTATTTTTCATGGCTTAAACTTTAGAAAAGTGTTCCTCTGATGTTCCTCTATGGAACTCTCCGTGGATTGTGTGTTGTAGCAATATCTGTGTAGTATCCTTACTGAAGACACTGAAAAGCCACAGCTAATGTAAAATTCAAATTCGTATTCTCTAGCAGAGACTGATGGACGTGAGCAAGCTATCTAGCAAGTGGGTAGATTGCAGAGGAAACATTATTTCTCTTCCTTCCAAGCAGTAATGCTGTAGGATTTACTGTAAAAACTGCTATGGTGTCACACTTGTGAGGAGCCACAGAGAAGTTATAGCAGTGTTCCAAGAAAGCAAGTAGTTCCAGAATCATGGCAGGAGAGTGGGAGAAGGTAATAAAAGCTCTTCCTGTAAATTTGATGGTCCTAAGCAGATCTACTATCTGTTAGTGTTCTAGGGATGGAGCAACCTCAATACCTGGTTAAGGTAGAGGTGTCTGATATTGAGACAAAAGAAAAATTGAAAAATATTTTTTTTGGCATTCAGATAGTTGAGATATAAAATTACTGTTTCATTTTAAATATTGTAAATTAATGCAAGATTTATGATTTCAAAGAGTTTCTACTCCTAAAATTAACAATTTATTTTTTCTGTTGACTTACCCACAGGTGACATCCTTACAATAGAGCTGCTGAAGTGTATTGCAAACCACCTTTTTTCTGGGACGCAAAAATAAATAAATAAATAAAGAATTTAGGTTTGGGGAGAAAATAACTGANGACTTTATTTCCCAATGAGAGATATCCATCTCTCATGCCTTTTTCCAGACAAAACTTTAAGCTGTGTTCTTTGTTTTTCATTCATTTTTATTTATTTATTTTATTTTTCTGGACTTTATTGAAATAAAGTCCAGAATGCTGAAAAACTGAGATTTCACTATTCCAAACAGTATAAATACCCTCAAGCGCTAAGGTACAGCAAATCCTTGTTTCCACTTTACTTATCAGGGTTTCTGCAAGGAGATTCATTCAGAAAATGGCAGAAAGTGTAGCNTAGGTTTGGGGAGAAAATAACTGAGTTTCAAGTGAAAGAATGTTTGTGCGAATTTAGGAAGTATTATCATTAATGCAATATCATGACATGTTTCCAAATGGCTCTGGTTTTACTGTTTTGAAGATTTATCGGGTTCAGAAAGTGATTAAAGTCACACTTTTTTCAGTCAAACAAAGTAGTGGCATGAAATACGTGGCTCACAAGCATCAAGCTCCACACTAACAGAAATGACAACACATGGTTAAAAAACCATAGAGGAAATAACACAACCAGAAGTTTATACTCTACTTAAGGACTAAGCTATAATTTATATCAGAAAATCCATTCATTTTCTTTGTCCTCTCATCTGTAAAATGTCTACTTGATTTAAGTGATATTTGTCAATTATTAGAAGAATCTTGGCTGGAAAATTATTAAAACTCAATATTGTGATTCTTAACCTGCAAGGAGTTGTACAATATATATAAATTTTAAGTAAATCCCTTCACTACTTCTTTTTTGATACAACAGTGAATAATCAGGGTTAAGAGAGCGCAAAAAAGAACAACAACATAAAAGATGAGAATATTCAGCATGTGGTTTTCAATCCATTTTTACATATTCCTCTCAGGTCAACCAGAGCTCTCTTTTATCACTCTAAAGTTATGAGAAAAAAAAATTATGTAAGAATACTTAGTGAACTAAACCTGGAGTCACAGGATATTTCAAATGCCATTTTTGTACTGGGGGAGAAGACGGTAATGGTTAATTTTCTCTGCGGTAAAATAAAGCATAATTTTCACTTCTTTCAGTTCTGTATTAGCCTCATAGGAGCTGTTATTTTTTGCATAATGTAATGAAGCATCTGCATCTAAGCTTACTTTTCATATTAATGTTTCTTGGCTTAAAGTTGATTTCTCTTTAACCGATAAAAGTTAAATTAGCAGTCATTCATGGACCAGTGTCAGATTTCCCCTGAAAATATTTACTAAGCTTTTTTTGCCATATTCTATGCTTCCACACTGTACCTTTGCACACAGTTTAGTAGAGACTGATATGGCACCAGAGAGAACATCTGGAAGACCAGTGTCAGTTTTGTGATAAATCTGTGTAAACTTTCATTGAATCCGTTCATTGTAACCAGTGAATAAAATTTGGTTTACATTCATGTCTCTATTGGATATTTCCCCTAAGGAACCATCTTGCCATTTCTTTTTATTCCATGTCTTCCAGATCTGGACTATGAATTATATCAATGATTAAATATTGATAAAATAAAGAATTAATACTAGTTATTGATGAAACTGCCGGACATGCAATCTCAAGACCAAACACTGCATATCTTTTTCTATGGAATGATAAATCTTGATAGTACATGTCCCTAAGAAGGCTACTGACTCTCACAAATACTTCACAATATAAAAATAACTAGGACACTTCAGCAACCAATATTTTGTAAATTTACTGTTCTATTTTTTCTCACAGTACCAAATGCAAACAGTGTAATTTAAGGAGTTCTGATCTTCCTAAAATCTTAATTTAGGTAATCCTCTGGAATTGTAGCGCTCTTCCTTCTCTCTTACCCCACATCTCCCCCAAAACGCCAATACAATTAATTTGCTATTATAAATGTCATAAAAAAAAGAAAGTTAAAAATTTAAAGGGCAATTCTGGGATGCCATTGCACCCACAGAGAATTAAATTGATTTTAATTTGATCTCATATGTACAGTTAATAAAAAATATGTATGTACTTGGCCTTTTTCAACTCCATGAGAGAGGTGGTATTGGAAAAATTAATCACCATTCAGTGCAATATCAACTGACTAATATAATTACAGCGATAAACAACAGCTCACATACCTACAATAAGGGAGGTGAAGGATCTGTATGACAGTCTGAGTATGACATCTGCCAAAGGACTTTTTACCTTGTAAGAAGAAATTTAAAATAAAACAAAACAAAACAAAACAAAACAAAACAAACAAGCTGACAAAAAGCCTAACAGTTTTTGACTTCTTCATAAATGAGGAGGAATACTACAATGTAACAGGAAAACAAACCAACAGACAGCATGTATTTACTCCACAAACTGAAGAAAACCTTGTCAAATTTGTCAGATCCATGAACAACATAAGAATGCATAATCTAAATTAAAGGACTAACCATGCCTCTGTCTCAGGATGTTAATACCGGAGTTTGCTAATAAGATTTGATTCCACTAATTCTACCCTCCTTCTCCACATGAATGTCTGGACTTCTAATACTGTATTATCTGTAAAACCAGGTGAATTACCCCTCAGGTTATGGCTGACATTAAAAGTAAGAAGGAAAGATGGAAAGATGCTCCTTTTTCTCTCTCAGAATCAGGTTTGATAGTGAAAAGGCAGAAAACATATGTATCATTAGATTAAACATGCTTGTATGGAGTTCAGAGAAAGAGTAGAACATGTACCACAATATGGATTCATATTAGGGCAGCCTGCTGTGGTTAAATAAATTATGTCTCCTGTTGGTACTTTTTTTACTACAGTTTTACTACAAACTGGAATTTCTAGTCGCCTCCTGGGATAGAAATCATGTCCTCTACATCTGTGAGAGACATCTGATTATAAGAGCACTTGGTTGCTGAGATTGTTATGCAGTTACACTCATAAAAGTTAATTGTATTTTCAGTTCGTGCCTATTTTTGTGCAAAATCAAAGTTTTTCATATCTTTAAAAAAAAAAGAATAAAAAACAAAAAAAAAAAAACAAACAAAACCAAACACCTCCACACCCCCACCCCCCCACCCCAAAAAAAACCCCAAACCAAAACAAAACAAAAACAAAATCAAAAAAGACCACCCAAAACCATCTAATTCAGCAAAGACTGATTGGTGTCAGTGATGCTAGCCCCCAGACTCCATCTCTTCAGTAAGCCTTCTTCCTTCAGTCTTTCACATTGATGACCTCGGAGAACCTGAGAATATCTTCCTTGCCTGAATTTTCTGCCATTTCTTTGTCTCGTAAATATAAGGAGTCTTAATTCAAGCCTCATGAAAGAATTTTCAATTTTTAAATGCAACCAAATCAAGGAAAATCATTACGCCCATACCCAAATATAACACTTAAAATATATGTATGTCTCCTCTTTCCCTAAAATTACATTTGTCCAAAAGATAAGGCAAGCAATGCTGCAGACTGAACTGCCTACATATGAACTTTAATATACATAATAAACTCATTCATGACAAGCAACTAGAGGTTAAAACTTTCATATGTTGTCAAACAGGAAAATTGCTGCATACAGAACACCCTTTTCAACGGCATATGTTTCAGCACAAATATTGGGAGTGTCACGGTTTAGCCTCAGCGGCAACAAAAGCGCCACGTGGCAGTCCCTTGGCTCCGCCCCCCAGCGGCAGGTGGGGGGAGGATGAGAAAGAAAAGGCAGACTCATGGGTTGAGATAAAAACTGTTTACCAGAGCAACAGGTATTGCAGGGAAACAGTAACACAGACGGAGGAGACAAACATGAGTACAATACCGACTGCACCATACGCCGCCCCGACCGACCCGACCGCCACCGACGCCACTGAGAGCACCCCGGCGCCGCCCACCCATATATACGCCTATGCCGTGACGTCACCACGCCCACTCCCGGCTGTGGCCCCTCCCCTCCCTGGCTAGCTCCCTGCTGCCCCTGGGCCTGGCACACATGGGGTGGAATAGCTGTGCCGGATAGAGACAAGGGAGAATCAACCCCGTCCCTGCTGGAAACCAGGACAGGGAGATATTAAGTTTATACAAAAAAATTATTTATGTTCTATATATTATGTATGCCCACAAAAAATTCTATCAAGTCTTTTTGGAGAACATTCGTTTCACTTCTTCACACAAGTGGAGGCAAAACTGGAAATATTTCTCTTCCCTAGAAGGGTAGTAAATCACTAACTCTTCTAATACTTATCTGAATAGTTGCATACCACAGATTTTCTTTTAATTGCCAGAGAATTAGAGACCAATTTATCTTTGGAAATAGTCATCTCCATTAACAAACTGCATATTTCACATGACTGTATATATTACAAGAGCTTTTTTTTCTCTTTGCTTTCTGACTCTGCCAGTGCACAGGATTCTTCTCACAGTGAATAAACTGTCTAATTTAATACTCATGAAGTATTGTTGCATATAAATGTTTTGGTTCTCAGTCTCTAATTGATGTTTTCTTTATTTTGGCAATATAGAAATTCGCTATCAAACAAACCAAGCTTAAAAATTATACCTGTATTAAAAAAAATTTACTTTACAAATAGCTTTTAATTCTCAACTTCCTTATTAAACTATAGTATTTAGAATCATCTGTCATCTGAATCTTCCCTCTAGAAGAAGTTCAGAAGATAGCCAAGCTCAAGACTTCTACTAACACGCTAACAAGTTATGATCATATCGCTTCTGAAAACTTCACTGCAATGTCTTCTACAAAAGTAAGTAAACTAAATGTGTCGGTTAATTATTCGGGATTTAGCGGATTTGTCTTTGTTTCATGACACTGAATCCATCTTCAGTAATATGATGATCCAGTCATTTTGCGAGGTATTTTGATTATGGTTCTAGCAAGTGCTGTCAGTTGCACTGTGAAGCGGAAGGTGTATCGAAGGACTTGCTGAGAGAACTCTGCACAAATCAGTTTGACTGAATTACCACAAATATATCAGAATGTAACAAATGATTGCTTCTCTTTACTCTTCATGTCTCTTCATTCTTTTTCTAGTTCTTCTGTAATTGAATACAATCCTTCTGAATATATATATTTTGAAGAGGGCATTTTTTCACTAGTTGGAGCTTCTAAAGGTATCAAATATTAGAAGACTAATGAACATAGATCAATGAACAAATGAGTCATGGTGATGTAAAAGCTTTACTATAAATACATTTACTCTATAGTTTGTAACACTATCATACGGATTTTTCAGAGTTTTTGCCTTTCCTTCTTCATCCACTTTATTTTCTTTCTTTTTCATTTCTCCTTATTTTCAAAAGATGCTGTTTTACCCCAATATTTTCTTTGCCTCTAAATAAGTGTTTTTCGCATTTCAACCCAAGTAAAAAGCAGAGAACACTTTGTATTGCTTTTACCAGCACTTACTGGGCCATCCTTGCATGAACATATATGAGGTCCTAAAGGTTTTGTTTCCATTGTATCTCAGTTTGCAGGGCAATCTAAGAGGAAAGTTGTAGAAGCAAACAGGAACTAGTAATGTGCTCTCATAGCTCTTTATTACAAAGAAAGTGTGCCAGGAACCTTCATGGAACAACAAGTTAACAGCAACATTTTTCTTGAAGCAGTGCAGGACTAATAGCAGTTACAGTCAGTTAGATGACAGCTTAGCAAACAGTGACAATTTAGTCAATTGCTACTTCTTCCCATTCCCTTATATGACATTCCCCTTAATAAAGGTGTTTACACAGACAAAGCAACTAGTAATGATTTAGACAGTTATTTCAGGCATCTGGCTCTTAGAAAAGTTATAGTGGGCAAGAATTCTGACTGAAGTCAAGTCATTATACTTCAGGCATCCTGAAAAAAAACTTCTTTCCATTTAACTGTTTTCTCAACTTCTCTTTTAATCTTCCCTCCAGCCCTGGTAACTAGAATATATACAGCATGTTAAAGCAAGTTCCTGTTATTGTAAAACAGAAACCCACAGTGATTTCCTTGAAGCCAAATTTCCCTATTGCCTCTACTGGTTTAGTCCCGGGGGTCCTTCATGAGTGCCATGAAAATGGTCTAGCTGACATTCTCTGCAGGGAGTTTGGATAAATTGACGATCTCACATCCTTGAATATCCTGCCAAAGTTGTCCAGGCCTATCTAATTAAATCCTACTGGGCTGGAAACAAACCCATCACCATATCTCAAATCCCAATTACATCATCTATGGCAGAGTCCTCAGAAACATCACAAATCAGAGAAGGCCCTGTCCTTCGTGTCTGCATTTCACACCTTGCCATTACAGCACCATAGTGCTCATAAGAGGTAATGATCCTTCACACTGAGAAAACGTATATGAGCTTTTGCTGTGGAAGACTAAGTACAGCCAGATGAGTAGCTGGACTCTTCCACACAATAACAAACATGTCCTATCAACCCAAATCAGTTTGTCCAGCAGTACAGAGGACAGCAGCAAATACTGGACAATCTTCATTAGGGCCTTTCACCTAAAATAGCAGTGTAGCTGTATCACCAAAATCAGTTTTGAAAACCTTTTCTGATGAGAAAAACCTTAGATTATCTTTTTTTTTGTTGTCTGTTCCACAATATGCATCTCTGAGGTAAAGTGATATATATTGGCAGAATTACAGTCCTTCTGGGTGCACTTATCTCTATACTAGGGCATAGATAATGGTCACTTTAAAGTTTGTCACACCATAAATGAAAAAACATCCAACAAAGTTTGCAAAATGGACATTGTTACACACATGACAGCAACCTTCACCACAGCTTTATGATATCTGTATGAATTTGTCATAGACATGGAATAAGGTTCATGAACCAAACAGAGACATGAACACAATGTTCAACGTGGGTCTTCAGCAGAACAAATCCTTTCATTACGCTGCTGACTGCATTATTGATTTGTAAAATGACAAATGGTGAAGAAGATGGATTTGGATGTGTCTATGTACCGTTCTTTTACTAGATGTCTTCTAATAAAAAGTCTTTAAAACTTCAAGTCCCACATCATGCTGTCATCGCCTGTCATTCCCTTTGATGAACTGTGGCTGGTGACTTTTCCTAACCAGGGTATCTGCAATGTCTTGCTAATTAGGGATCAGATTCAGACAAACAACCTGCAACATCTTCATGACTGAGTGACAGACCGGCATGTTGTAGGTAGGAGTAAGTGCTTGATTTATAGCTTGAAGAGGGCTTTTTGAAATCTGCTCTATTACAAGGATGTACAATAACATCTCATCAGCAGCACTTAACAAGCTGCTGTGGACCAAGTTGAGAAGCCACTTTCCATCATATTTGAGAAGTAATGGTAATCTGGTGAAATTCATGCAGGTTAGAAAAACTCAAATATTCAAAAAAGGAAAGAAAGAGGACCTAAGGAACTATAGGCCAGTCAGCCTCACCTCTGTGCCTGCCAAGATCATGAAGCAGGTCCTCCTGGAATCTCTGCTAAGACACATGGAAAATAAGGTGATTGGAGACAACCAACATGGCTTCACCAAGGACAAATCCTGCCTGACAAATTTGATGGCCTTCTACTAAGCTGCCACAGACCTGGTGGACAACGGCAGACCAACGGACGTCATCTAGAGCAGCCTTGAGGAAAAGGACTTGCGAGTACTCATGGATGAGAA
>VXBW01006459.1:23643-60246 GCA_013400375.1 Thinocorus orbignyianus
TCCCTGCCCATGGCAGGGGGGGCGGAACTTGATGATCTTTAAGGTCCCTTCCAACTCTAACCATTCTATGATTCTATGATTCTATGACTCTACTATGATGACTGTCTTTTCTGCACAGGACAAGAAGCCGATGATTAAATAGTTTAAGATTGCTTGCTCTTGGGTTCGTTTTTTCTCAGGTAAGATTTGAACTAGACCTTGTTGCAAAACTGACACCTGCATCTCCCCAGATGTTAGTGTGGCGGTAGTACAGCTGACAGTATGTCTGTAGCTGCAAATTTAACCATGCATGATGAAGATGATGTACTGAGTTTGCCACATCCCAAGAGCAGGAATTTCATTGTCCAGCCCTTGATCTGAGTTACTAATAGTTATCCTAGTAGAGAATCAGTTTGCTAATGACTATTATTCATGTGCACCAGTAAACTAAAAACATAAATTTAAATTTCCACGGCCAAGACCACTGATTTATTTAAAAAATTGTTCCCTTAAATATTTTTTTAAAAATGAAAATAGTTTCAGATGCTAACAGAGATGAAAAATATGTTACTTGTTAGGACTCACTAATTACACTAATTCCCCCTTCCCCTGTATTACAATAATATCTCCCTGGAGATATTCAAGGTGAGTCTTGATGAGGCAACTAGGCAACTCGGTCTAGTTGGGGGTGTCCCTGTTGACTGTGGGGAGGTCAGACTAGACGACCTTTGGAGGTCCCTTCCAGCCTAGGCCATCCTATGATTCTATAATTCTATGATTCTATTATGCTATGATTCAAGCCGTCAACTATTTTATTGAATTCCATCTATTTTCTCCTTTTGCTCCAGAAGGAGAGCATAGAGGCTTAAAGATAACACACTCTTTAATGGGCAAACTTCTCTGACATGAATCTAGAAACATTCTCTTCCCCAGTCCACACAAAACGGAGCTTCCTGTAGTTTTTAGTCCTTTATAATTTATCAATGGAACACTGGTTGTTTAATCATAAAAAATCCTCATGCAAGAAAGAAAGAATAACAGGGGACAAGGAAAGTTAAATTTCCAGTGTTTTACAAAACAGCAATTAAAGAAGGGCTACAACTGAAGCCCAGCTAAATCCTCTTCAAAGACCAGTTTTTGCTCAAAATATTGTCATTGTCAACCTATTTGTGAACTGCAGTCCAATCCACACATGTAACCATGTCTTTCTTGCCATGTATTATTACTTAGGAGATTTATTTGTAATGTTTCAGCCAAGGAAAACAAATTTAAATTTTGGCTGTATTCCAAGTTGTTAGACATCATCTGTGACCTCTTAGAGTTTTTCACTTCCAAATAGAAAAATATATCACATACTGTAATAGATTGATATTTGATAAATGAAAATTTAGAAACTTCTTTCAGAAGGAGTAAAATGAAACCATGGAAATTGTCCTGCCCTTATCATCCCTCATGTTAGCAATGAAAGATAATGTATTTACATAGATTCTTAACTTTCTTTTGTTTACTACCATTTCAAATCTAGAGAATGCAGAATCCTGCATGATTAATACAAACTGATAAGTCTATAGTGTTACTTCATACTTCATTATAAATATGAGATGCCAGCTAGATACGAAAAATTGAAAAATTTGTAGTCAAGTTTCAACCATCTATTTGATAGTTTCACACTGTTATGTGAAGAATCTTAGTCTTAAAACTGTGAAATAATTCAAGACCTGAAAATGTCAAAGCATTGAACAAACTACGCTGCTGCTATCATCGCTGATGATGACTCTGAACTGAAAACTAACATGAATTTCTCCAAGAGAATGTTAAAGTATGAAGGCTTTATGTTCCTTTACCAGCGCAGCAGACATAATATTAGTAATAAGATGAAGTCTTGGTTGTTTCTGTAGTGAAATGTTCAAAGGTGTGAGTATTCAAGGGTTGCATCACAACTCTTTTAATTACATCTTAACATGCATATTTCTGAAATAACAATTATAATTAACATCTAGAATTGTCTAAACAAATATAACGCTTGGTAGAAATAAAATTGTCTATAGGTTACCATACATTGATGATAAAATGCTATGTTTCTCTTACCTCTCTCTCTGTTTCTTTCTCTTATTATTTATTATTTTCTTTTTGTTATGTAAAAAATTGCAAATGATACATCATGATATACATAGACAAACTCTCTTCTGTTTTCCTCACTGAAATAAGCCAAAGACCTTCTGTGGTAAACAATGCAAACTTAATCCACTAATCATTAACAATATTGACAATAACATATGACAATGGGACTTCGGTTTTTTTAAGTTCTTTAATCTCTTCTTGGTTTTGTTACTGGAGCACCAAAATGGAAGTCCTCATTTCCTTTCTCCATACTGCATTTACTTGTCATTTGAAATTCCTTGCATAGTTAAACTACAGAGGCAAAATCAAGTTGGCTTCTGTACTCAATAACAAGGGAATCAAAACCACTGGGGATTCACGTGGATGTACACTTCAGTCATTTGCACAAAAAGGCTTGGAAAATGGCTAATAAAACCCAAAAGAAGGACAAGGCTTGCTAGCCTATCACTTCCAGATCTGAACTGCCAGTTTATATAAAGTTAAAGCTTTTTTCTTTGCAGCTCATCCCTTCTTCTAGCTATAACCCTCCTGTGGCTATAACTAAAAAAAAGAAAATTTTTTGAGTCTTTACTGGAAAGTGAAAATAATTAACAGCATTAAGAGACAAAACTTAGGAATTTTTTGTCAAAAAAAAAGGTACTGTAAATACCGTCTAAAGACTGTTTCTCCTAAAAGAATCAGTGAAGTGACAGAAGCATTCACAGAGGGATTGTATCAGTATCTTTACAACTGAGAATATAGGGAGCCAGAATGAACACAGGAAAAGCAAATTTCTATGTGGAATTTCAGATAAAAAACCTTTTCTTGCAGTAAAAATTCTT
Organism: Thinocorus orbignyianus; assembly: GCA_013400375.1. Lineage (NCBI taxonomy): Eukaryota > Metazoa > Chordata > Aves > Ciconiiformes > Thinocoridae > Thinocorus > Thinocorus orbignyianus. The sequence continues at coordinate 26,565 of VXBW01006459.1, forward strand.
TACAGTAAACTGTTACCAAACCATACCACGCCATCCCTGTACTTCTGCTTTAAGTTGTCAAGTCAATTCGGCAAGTTCCTGTGTAATGTTAAATGAACTACTTTATTCAGTGACTCTGACTTTCACATTTCTATGCATTGTTCTTGTAGGCTCAGCAATTCAAAGATCTTCCGTAAAAAATTCTAAAAAGACAAATGTATTGGAGTACTTGTTGTTACATGGTTTCATTTCTGAATTTGACTGAACTGGACAAGAACATGATGAAAAGAATCAAGCTGCTGGTCAGAAAGGCAAAATTTTTATTGCACAAAGAACACGTTTCTTGGGACCCTGTATGAGGCCTACAGACAATTGTACCAGAAAAATCTATCAAGTCTCCCAAATACACTATAACGCAGGCAAAGTATGTAATTCTGTTTACTGGCTTCAAGACGCCTGTTCAAGCTGTCAGAAATCTATAATCATCATTTAAATGGGACTTGTATAGCAAGAATGACTGATATTAACACAGTCTTATAATGAATGTTTGAAAGAAATTGTATATAGTACACCAGTAATCTTCCTTGTTAACTCAATATGTGAATTGCTACTCATAGTGAAGCAGAATAGATCTGGACTAATCTTTGTTAAATTTATGATGTTCATCTAAACCCATATTTTCAATCTTTAGGGACAGAAATGAAATGTCTGCCTGTCTTTGTGTCTTTTGAATGTTCCCATTTATGAAATATTGCTTCCTCTAACTAAAACCATGCATTCGCTTAGTAACTAATAGTTGACCCAGTAGAGACTGCAGAAAAGTTTTTGGTGCAGTCTTTCTATTACTTGTTTACTGGCAAAGCATCTGAGAAAATAAAATAAAATAAAATAAAATAAAATAAAATAAAATAAAATAAAATAAAATAAAATAAAATAAAAATAATTAAAATAAAAAATGGCAAAGCATCCCATTCCTAACTAATATAGAACTGGAAAATATTTGGCTGAGAAAATCTACTGGAGAACCTCACAATACTGAGAGAAAAAAAAATGCAGATATAATCCTATATAAATAAATGTAAAGAGACACCCATTGCAAAATGGATTAAAACTTCCAATTATATAGACACAGTGATGCAGATATTGAGTTATCTGTAAGTTACAGGATTATAAAACAGGAACTCATTTCTCAAAAGTAAATGTCGCGGAAAATTGACACAATGTTTCTAAATTATTAGGAAAGAAATAGAGAACAAACTGGAAAATAGGCCTCGGCATAAATTCATGCCCAAATTGTGTGGGCCCCTCCATCTCTAGAAGAGTTCAGCAGTACTGAAATAGTAGGTTACAGCAAATGGCTTCTCTACAGGAAACAGTTAAATGTTATTAATCGAGAAAAAAGCTATTGAAATGTGACCCAAATGAGAAATGACACAGAGATGATGAGTAGGAGGTGACAATTCACTGTATCTTCTAACACAAGAATTAGGCGAAAAGCAATTTAAAATATTAGCAGCAAAACAAATGAAGTAAGACACTTCTCTATGAAACAATATAAAATTAATACTAAATATCTACCAGGATTTAAAAATAGATTTGGCAATTCATGGAAGAAAAATTTTTCAAAGACTATTAAGCACCAAGATTAGAACGTCCTTGCAATAAGTGTCATGAATGAGGGTGCAGTCATTGAGTGCTTGCTCTGATTTTACATGCTTCCAGCCATCACTGACCATAGGTGGAAATCGGATGCCTGATAGACCGAGCTTTGGTCAGATGTAATATAGTCCTCCATGTATTTTTAGTATCCTCTGTGTATTTTTAATACCACTGACTACAAGATTACCGCTCCTGAAGAAAGAGTAGAAACTGAAATAATTTTTCCCATTGCCTAACACTGTGTGATCTGGCACTTTTCCTTCTGTTTTTTAGTGGCAACTAAAAAGCGTTCACGAAATTGCAGTTGGTGATTTAAGCTAATATATTTGGCTTAAACAGAGGAAGTATCACTCAGTAAACAGTGGTGTTTGAAGGGCAAAGGAACTAAGATCGATGTTTCACTCTGCAAACACTTCTCCTTCCCAACCCTGACCACCTAAGACAATCTGATTTTCTTTGGGAGGAGAGCAGTTGAGGAGATGTGGTTACTTTGTCCTGTGTGCTAGTCTGTGTTTATAAGTGTTACCATCTCCCAAGTATATTATTTAATATAATGATATGCTACAAGAGAGAAGAAAATGAAAAAATCCATTACTGAAATATTTTTGCAACTCTCTTAATTTCTCTTAGGGAGTGATAGAGCTCCATTAAAGCTGATTTTCAAATATACTTTCAGATAGATCAGTGACACAAACAGCATCATGATGTAAGTTATGTAATAGCATCCAGGACCGTTATGTCTACCAAGGATTCTCTTTAAAATGCAAGTTTAAGACTTGAAAGCAAAACTCACATCCTCTCTGCAAACAAACCACCACTACTCTTCAATGGAAATCAAATAATTTATGTGGCTTCTCTCTTTCTCTGTTCTTTGCTTTTTCATCTGTTATCTATGCTAAATGCTGGGATGAGAGAAGTGTTACTATAATTGGCAATTACAGAAAATAAATGGCCAGTGTCTGCAGACTGTNATCTAATTATCTGTGAATAGCCAATACCAACAGCATATCTAAATAATATAATGATAACGGAAGTTAAAGCAAACACACTTTAATATAAATGTGTTTAATAAATATTCTTAAAAGAAATATAGAAGTTTATTTGCTTTGCTCTCAGGTTATACTCATTAGGTTTTTTCCTATGTATTTTCTCCTATGTTTAACATGAGATCTTCTAATGCACTTTGTATTTAGTACTTAATAGTATGAACTGAATAGTGAATCTGAATCACCATTTCACCTCTTTCAGATGTACAGATTAAAGATAGTGCATTAATTTAGTTAAAAATTAAAATGACAACTCTATTAAGCTTTATTTTTAAATAGCGAGAATGGTTGTAGAATAACTCATCTTTGCCTCATGAAACCTGACATTTCTTTAATTTTTCAGTGGAAACTTGAACACTGAACATATTTTTCTGTTTCTTTTTGATGAAAGTTTTTTTGTTGTTTTTTTTTTCCAAGAAATGCATATTGTGTAGCCAAATGCTATAAAAAGTGTTTCAGTTTTTATTCAAAAACAAGATGTTTACATTTCATAATGTGTCAAAAGCATAAAGTTTCTACGACAACTGCAGTCTGTATTTGGGTGTGGCAGAGAGGATATAGTACTAAAATACTGGATAAAGTACATTGAAAACATAACGTGTAAGTATAGATTGGAAAGGTTTTTACAGGCGTGCAGAAAAATTCAGTTTAGCTAGGAAGACAAAACTTTTAAAATAGTAAATCCTGTACACACAAAAAAAATATCCTCACCTAAAAATTCAAACCAGATTAAAAGTTTCAAGATCAAAGAAACCATTAGCTTAAACATGTAATATTCTAAAGAGTTGATATTAAGCATGGTGTGATAGCAACATTTATTTTTGCCTTTACTAAAAGAAAATGTGAATGTAGTAGTGTGAAAAAATTATTTACTGGAGAAAACTGAAGGCTAAGTATGTGTGCCATTAATTCTGTGTGTCCAGGCTGGCTATATCCACATTGTAAATGCTGTGAGGCCTGGTTATTTGTGACAACATGAAGCCAATGTGTCACATGAATCTTTGTGCTGCATCAGGATACACCAGTGGCCTAATAGAGGACCAAGGCTGCATCCTACAAAAATAAATCCAGGTTCCAATTTGTATGAAATTCAGGACATTTATATACATAGGATTTTAGGTGTAAATAATAGTACAGAGCTGTGGCAGTGTAAATTATAAATCCTAGAAAATCTATAAGGTATCAGATAAGCAATCAAACTGTAAAAAAGCACTTTTTTTTTGTTTTTTCCTTCCCTCTTGGAACCACAGGAAGCAATGTAGAAAGGATCTAGACATGTTTAAAATAAAAAAATTACTTTAAAAATAAAACAAAACAAAACAAAGCAAAAACTCTAAATTTTTTATAGCCTCTTTTGTGTTCACACAGCTTCTACCTTAGTGATATGCTTTAGCGGCACAGTCTAACATCTTCAGTGGTTTCAAAAAGAACAAAGAAGTCACCTTATTTTAATATTACTGAAAACAATTACCTCAGATCTAAGCTCAGTATCTCTTCTTCTCTTAGCAATTTTCTCAAAGTTCAATGTACTATGTTAAATTATTGTAATACATGCCAAAAACCTTTTTAAGAAAAACTGCATCAAGTTTTGATAACCTGAAGAGGAGTTTATTCCCACTCAAATAATATCTGCATCATTTGCAGATGCTTTGAATTGTCTGTGTGATAACTCAGGAAAATTAATGTGCTTTGAAATTTGAAGAAAAAAATAATAAATCAATGAAGTGTAGAAAATTGGTTTGGGATGACTAAAGCACCAGTAAACTGCTGTGCACAATATTTCTGTACTAGAAAATGGTAAGATTCTGTGTTCAACAGATGCTTGTATTTCAACAAAACTGATAATATCTATACTGAAGCAGCTGTCTGCTAAAGTCAGATTTGCACTAACTAATCGTTAAAAACTGAAAATATTGCTACCTTTTAACTTGATATTTCAGACAAAGTAGAGCAGTAAGCAACATTATTTTGGTGTGAGCCCACTTTCTTGACTATCTTATTGGTGATGCAAAAAAATAAACTACTGAAGCCTCTATTAATGTTCTTCTTTGAACTACCTAAAACATCATACAGGTCTTCATTAATTCAGGCCTATTATATAGAGTGACTTAGTTTGGTTTTCTGATTTTAAAAATAAATCTCATGGAAAAGAGATTGAGATTTCCTTTTGGTGAAAACTCTCTTAATTTTTTCCCTCAGTAGGAAATTTTTGCCCACAAACCTACAATCTCTTTTGCTTTAGAGAGTTTTTTCATCAAATTCAGGCTAATTTAATTTTTATGCTTTGACACTTTTGCTTTTTTTTGTTTGGTTCAAAGACAAGATTCTCTGTTTTCAAATGAAGTGACTTGCAAGTACTTATTCCTTTCAGTAGAAAAGTGAACGAATAGGTTGTCCATTATAACTTTCACCTCTCCAAAAGAAATTGCTATTCCTACAAATTCATGATTGTAGGAGGAGTTGCCAGATCACTTAATGACACTCTTGATCTGCTCCTTTTGTCCAAACAATGGAGCAGTTTAAGATGAATACTTCACTATCCTTTCTCTCCATTTACTCTCCAAAGCTAGTGTCAGCTTTTTCACAGATAATGGACACAGGAGCAGAAAACAGTGAAGGACTGACCATATCAAAATTAGTGAGTGGGACAGGAGAAGTATAAAACAGTGCCAGGGAGCCATTGTTTGCACTACATATATATTTTCAACTTAGTCTGCTCCCGAGGAATGAACACTTGCTAGCAGAGGGAACACATTGTCTGTGCATCTTCTGGTTTAGTTTGACCTTACAGCATCCACTTTGACAACTAAGGGACCCCTACCGTAACACAAGTCCCAGAATAGTAAATAAGAATAACAGGGTGATTTGGTTTAAAACTTCCCTTCAAGTATTGTACTAATATAAATCAATGTTAATGAGAAATAAAAACAATCAGGAGTTTTACTGCCCTCGTATTTATATTGCCACCAATAATATGCTTTGTTATTGACTGTGGACAGCATCACAGAGAACAATCACATTCATTAGACAAAGTTTAAAAAATTATATAAGCCACACATGGAGTGAAGGAGTTTCAGCAGTTTTTCATGTATTTCAAAAAGACATGGATAAAGGAGAAGACCTGGTGACAAACAACATGGAAAGGGCTGAGATACTCAATGTTTTCTTTGCCTCAGTCTATCAGTATAACCAGTCTTCAAGAATCTCAGGTCCCTGAGATGAGAAGTAAAGTCTGGTGTAAGGAAGAATTTCCCTCAATGGAAAAGGACCAGGTAAGGGAATTCCTAAAGAAACTAAACACAGGTAATAAGTTTATAGAACCTATCATCTTGCACCCGCAAGTCATGCTAGACAGGACATCATGTTGACATCCCGTAAGGCTGCTCTTGACTGGTTTTGAAAGGTCATGGTGATGAGAAGTGGTTCCTGAAGACTGAAAGAGTAAATATCCCTTTTGTCTTCAAAAACGGTAAAAAAGAAGATCCAGTAAACTACTGGCCACTCAGTTGCACCTCAGTCATTGGAAAGGCGTTAAGAGAAAGTCTTCCTGGAAGTCACTTCAAAACACCTTAAGAGTGATTGGAAGTAGTCAATATGTATTTACAAATGGAAAATCATGCTAACCAACCTGAAAGCCTTCTGCAATGAGTTGACTTGCTTGGTGGATGCACCAAGTTGGTTGGAAAGCACAGATGAGGGAACTGGATGAGGGTGACTGACGGAAAAGCATGTTACCTTGAATTTAACAAAGTTTTTGGTATTGTCTCCCATAACATCCTTTTAGTCAATTTGACCATGTACAGGTTAGGTAAATGGGCAGTAAGGGGCTCCTAAAACTGACTAAAGAGACTCAGGTCCAGACCATTGTTATTAGTAGCACACTGTCAAGTTGAAGGCCATTGGCTAGTGGTGTGTGTCAGGGATTGTTAAAGGGACCAACAGTGCTTAGCATATTCTTAAATGACCTGGGTGTTGTGGCAGTGTTCCCTTAGCAAGATTGTAGGTGAAATAAAACAAGGAGGAGCAGCTGATAGATCAGAGGGTTGTGCTGCTGTTCAGAGAGAACCTGACAGACTAGAGAAATGCGCTGAGAGGAATCTCATGAAGTTCAACAACGAGAAATTGTGAAGTCCTGCATTTTGGGAGGAATAAACCCTGGCACCATTACACACTGGTAACTAACTGTGCAGAAAGCAGCTCTGCTGTGAATGACCTTGGAGTCCTGCTGGATAACTACCTGATCATGAACCAGCAGTTCATCTTCAAGGCAAAGATGGCAAACTATATGTTGGGTAGCATTAGGCAAAGCCTGGCCAGCAGGCTGAGGGAGAAGCCCATATCCAGCACCAGTGAGACAATAACTACAGTGCTATGGCCAGTTGGGGTGTCCAGAGTATGAGACAGTGATGAATTTACTGTAATGAGTTCAGTGAAAGCCCACAAAGATATTGAGGGACTGCATTATCTTTCATATGAGGGAAGGCTTCAAGAGCTGACACGATTCAAGAGAAGGATCAGGAGCATCTTGACATTTATCAATGTCTATAATGTTTATAAATACCTGATGGGAGGCAATAAAGAATGTGGAACCAAGCTCATTTCAGTAATGCCCAGTGACAGAATAAGAGGTAATAGCCACAAACCAAAACACATGAAACTTTACCTGAACACAAGAAATCAGGTTTTTATATTTAGAGTGGTCAGATACTGGAACTGGTTGCCCAGATCAGCCCTGCAGATGCCTAAAACCTAACTTTACACAGTCCTTGGCAACCTTCCATAGCTGATACTATTTGAGCCAGGGGGTTTGATTAGCTGATCTCAAGAGTTCCCTGTCAAAACCTCAACATTTCTGTGATTCTGTGTGATTCTGTTGATAATGCAAGCTGGAGCTATTTAGATTTTAAAATGTTAAGTGGTAGAAAAACACTGAGCAAACTACTGAAACAAATATCCTTCATCCACAGAAGACAACCTCATACAGCAAATTCAAGAAGACAGGTTAACATATTTGTACAGTCAAATTATAAACCCTTTAATGTAACAGTTAATAATGGAAGTGCTGACATAACCTTTACCACAACTCTGAGCCAGCATCACTATAATAAAGATAAAGAATTACAGGGAATCAAAGGTGATAGAATTGTGTACATTTTGCAGAAAGAGAGAGACAGATCTAACAAGTTAGAAGCATTAGTGTTGTTTTGTATGACAGAAATTACATGTCTGTGGACAGGTTTGCTTTATGATACAAACTGTAAAAATAAAGCAAGCAGAATGTTAAAGTAAATAGGTTTAATGGGTTTTGTACTTCATCAAAACAAAAGACTGATTGGAATCACTAGCGAAATTTCACTAATATATACAAGAATGTAGAATCGGGAGCAATTCTGATGCATTTTTTTGAATATTTTATGCTTAGCTATGCTGTATCTCAATGAATGCTTAAGCAAGAATAGAAATTCTTGGGCTGCAATAGGAAAAGATACTATCTATTTTATCTAGACATTTTCTTCAGAACCCATATTGGGTACAATTATTGAAACATATCCTGTTTTGTTAACAACTTAAAAGTTATCTGCTAGGTCAATAAAACACATAAAGAAAAATTTCACAAAATAAGGAAGAGGAATAAACAGTCATGTAAAGAAAGAGGAAAGTATATTTACATTTATTCAATTTAGTCATGTTACCTAATCATTATATAGAAGACAAACTCAGAGCTGACATAAGACCACAGAACACATTTCAGCTCTTGACATCTATTATTTCATTCAGTTTTATTGGTTTCATAAAACATTTTGAATGGTACCTTGTGCTATTTGCCAGCTCAAGAAACCATTCATGTAATTGCTCTCTATGGTGTAAAGCTGTAATGCTGGGATAACAGAGAATAAATCTTATCATCCACCTTTTAAAAGTTGTATTTCAGATGTTATTCAGTGTGAGGTTTTTATTTCACAGAGTCATTTGGTGTTCTTGTAAGAATTTATTGTGTTGTTTATTTATCATGTAATGATGTTGATGTCAGGTTTCCTCTTTAGTAACATTTTATGTTACTACTGTAACAATTCCAATTAAAACAATCTGTTTCAGCGAATCAGAAATACTAGGGAGAAACTCCAAGTGGATCTCTACTTTTAACAAAAATGACCTGTCCCTTTAGCACATTTTTTGGTATTCATTATTTTATCTGAGGCGACCCCGTCTCCAGCATCTAGGTGGTATGCACAACCTTTCATAAAAATTAAGAGATCCATAGAGTTTTTTAGAGCTGAATAAATTGTGGGGGTTTGGAATCTGTGGTTCTTAGATAGTCATAGTTATTAATCATACTTGATCTCTCAAATTGGTGGGGAGAGCTGGGGGGAGTTGCTTTATTTGCCTCTACTAACATCAGCAGAAGGGGAAAATTCCAGAAGTCCTAATTACCATTGGGGTAACAGACTCAATCTTGAGTTGGTTACCTCTCTCATTCTGATTGCCCTCCTGCCTCCTGCTAAGGTCCTACTTAGCACTTTCCTCTGATCTCAAACATGCTCTTTTTTATCGCATGTCAACCTGGATGTCTGAGGTTTTTTATTTACTGACAATTCAACATAAAACATCTTGGAGCAGTTAGTAAGAGAAATGCTATTTATGAAGCTCAAGTAGTCATTCAATCATCCTAATCTCCAAATCTCATGATCATTATTTCAGCCATCCCATGTTGTCAGCAGAGACAATGCAGTACCCTGGGTTGCGTTACAACTCTCCCAGTGCTGACTTTCAGCTACGTGGCAGATGTCAGTTCCTCCATATTGAAAGTATGGAGGCTGTGTGATGCCAGTGAGTGCCTTTGTGGCCATAGATTTAAAATGCTGCCACCAGTAAGCACTCAGGCTACAATACAGCAGCATGAATGCTTTATTCTCTTCGATTTGTATCTAGCTCTCCAATCATTTCCTTACTAATTGTAATAGATAGTAACATTTCATAAAGTTTCCCCAATTGACACGACAACTGCAGGTCTCTGCTGATAATTCAAATTCTTACTAGCAGTGCATAAATGTATAAGTATAGTTCAGAAGTTTTTTGGTTTTTTTTAAACTATCTTGGAAGTAAGGGCAATGTGATAATGCCTAACAGGCTTCCAGAGAGATACCCTCTGATGAGGTTAAGTAACAGAGGTTACTTAAATTTTGGATGTTTGACTTTAATCTCTGCTGGTTTTATGGCTGTATAAAATCAAACCCAAAAAACCCCAGGCTTAGGAGAAACTAAGAAACACCATAAAAGAGCTTTAAAATTTTCAATAACACTCAGTGATAAATATATCAGAAAAAAAATAATCCATTTTGAAACAACTTTCAACAAGCATCAAACCAAAAAAGTTTAAAGTTGGCTTTTTGAAGGCACACATACTGATAGAATGTGACCTCCATTCCTCATGGAAGAGTAATATATGCAGCTCTAGCATGTCCAATGCAAAATAATTTGAAACACAAATAAATATTCTTAGCACTTTTTGTATTTACATCAGAGTATTGCTAGCACATTTCAAACAATGTGGAAGTAAAGCTTTATATCAAAGGCTTTGGAAGATACTACAGCTCTGAAATGACAACAAAACTGGATGGCTGATTATCAACTTCTAATAAGAAACTTAAATTCCCTATTCTGTTACGCATAATGTGAGAGCAATACTTGAGTACGTAACATAATTAAACATTATAATTAGTGATCATCAGGAATATTAATCTCAGCTTTTCCCGAATGTTCTAAATTATCATCAGTTATCAAATTTTCACGTATTGGTCCTGGTACTGAAAAATAAAAACCACCACACACGTAGAGAGACACACCAGTTCCCCTCCAGTCCCCTCTTCTCCCCCTTTCCTAGTCCCCAGTCCCCTCCTTGTGGTGAAGGGTGACGCAGTGCACTGGGGTCAGCACACAGCAGATCCTACTCAGTTCCTCCAGCGTGATGTCATCCATAGCCACAGCCATACCTCCTCTTCCATCTCCCTCTCACCTGCTCAGATGGCTTCTTTTTTCCTGCCTGATTCAGGGTAGCCATTTAACCTTCAGACCTGCTTGGGGCAGCTAGTTTTGGTGCTGTCCTGCTCAAGTGGCTAGTTTTGCTTCAGCATTTCTTCTGCTCTGTCAACCTTGGCATCCTTCTGGTTTTTCTCCACCTCCTCATCTTTCTGTCTTGCCCTGGCAATGCCTCTTGTGTTTTCCCCCCACTACTCAGTGTCCCTCCTTGTGTCTCCTCCCACATGTCCCTCCTGCTCTGGCATGTTTTTTTTTCTCTGTATTTACTACCCATTCTTATATAAGTTTTGCAGAGGCACTATAAACTCCTCTGATTGGCTCAGTTTTGGTGTGCCATGCGTTTGTTTTGTCTGTTGTGGAGCTGGCTGATACAGGTTGGTATTGCCCACAACAGGTAGCAGAGGCCACCCCTGCAGCCTCAACTGCCCAAACCCTGCCAGCTGTACCTAGTACAATTTTATCCTGAAGAGTCATGCCCTGGGGATGCCCATGAAGCCCCGTAGGTCACTGCCAGCAGTCAGTTTCTCTGATTCCTGGTCATCATGTAAATTCTGGGGTAAAACATCCCAGTGGTATTGTTCATGGAGGGGAATGGACAGTACACCAGCTGGCAGAGTACTGAATGGACAGTAAATACAAGTTGGAAATCGAGTACAACTTTCTTCTAAAAATAGAAATTCACAGTCATAATTGTCATAAAAGACTCTTTTCTTAGTACTTTAAAATTAGTATTGAAGAATACTGGCTTCAATACATGTTATCAAATAATTTTTCTCTGAACGGAAAAAACACAATGAAAGCTTATTTCATGTTTGTATTAATAACACCAAAGAATACCTTCAGTTATAAGGCAATAGAACTTAAACTTAAACTTCTCCAAAACTGAAACTTAAAATCCTCTAAAACTAAAGAAATAGAAAACTGTATCAAGCAAACTGAGAATGTGCATTTAATGTCTTTGTCAGTTTGCATATTTTTCTCAGTTCTGCTAACATTAACGCCATGAAAATAAGCCTGAAAGATACCTTTTGACATGGCATTAATGAATGTTTGGATTAACTCGCTTGCAGACAGGTTAATAAAATTTGTAGGAAAAGCTGTCGTAAGAGGGGAGATACATACAAACAAGATGTACGGTTGGATCAAGAAATTATGAGAAGAGCCACTACAACCTGAAATCAGTCTTATAGAGAAATCCATTGTTACTCTTATGCTTTTCTTCTAAACTAAAAAGTATTCTATAAGATTAAGAAAACAACAATCAGATATAATTAGACAACACATTTTGATATCCATGTGAATCTATTTAGTGAATAAACCTTCTGTTAAAGACCTTAGTGGTTCTCTCCAGAAGATAGGTACTAACATCCACAAGTTACCAAAGAACATTTATAGTTCTTTATTGAAAGATAAAATTTGATTTTAAATCAATTTATTTTAAAAAGCAACTTCTCTACTTTTCTCACAGATGCTTCTGAAATTTCTTGGCACATATTCTTTTTGACCCTTTCAGTATTTACTATACCTTTTGTAACTGAACTTATTCTTTTTCAACATATATGTGGAAACTGGGGAAATGAATAATGCAAAATGCTTTTTAAAATTATGAGCCTTTTGTCCTTTACAGACAGATCTGCCTGACTTGCAGCTTTTGAAATGGGTAGAGTCAATAGTCTTGGATTCTGAATTTCATAGAAATATACAAACTTCAGGCAAAGTAATGGCATGAGTAATGGTAGACTTATTGTAAGCATACCTGATTAAAAAAGCAATATACTCATGGAGAAAAAAAATATTATTAGATTCAAGACAACTTCAGGAGGAGAGGTGATATGGAAGAGGGAAAGCAGGAACAAAAACCAGACATAAAGAAAAACGGTCTAAAATCAACTTAGAGACAGTTTTCTGGTGAATGAGGACTTGAAGGATTTTGATGTACTATTTTTGGCAGTTCTTTCATCTTTGTAAGGGACAACACATGTTCATATTGAGGGTGATGTGTTAAAAAAAGATTAGCTTTTAAGCTAAGGCCCCAATGTAAGGGCTTAATTCAAAAGGCACATAGGTTTATGCAGGATGAAAAAGCTTCTTTCTTTTAGAATAATACAGAAAACATTGTCCCTGTGAGGCTGACGGAGCCTGGCAATTTTTGCCTGAGGAGACACAACCTCCACTTTTTCCAAAATCTTTAGGACCAAGAAAAGACAATAAAGGGCCGCATTTTCAGCAGATGTTATTGTCATAGACATATTGCTAGAGTTGGAGCTGGGAAATACAGTCAAGGAATCTGCTTCAATAAGATGCTGTGGAAACAAGGTCTTTTATTTTTTTAAGTGGCTTTAGAAAATAGCTGTCAACAAAGAATGTGGATGAAAATAGAGAGGCCTAGTCACAAGGTTAAAAAAAACTGTGCCCTGAGCACTGGTCTTTTCCTAAGCCACACAGAAAGGACAGAAAAGACAAAAGACTCATGAAAGCAAAACCATTTACAAACTCCTTAAGTCACACTGTGTATTTAAGCATATTTAGATCAAAGAAGGGCATAAGATTTATGACTTTGTAGTGTTTGTTTTCTAATTAACCTTGATTTGTCTGCTTTGGGTTTTAGACCTCATTAATGGCATTGAAACCCATATTAATAAGAAATTAAAAACACTGCCATCACTTTCACCAAAACAAAATAGATCTCTTCATCTTGGTTCCTGCAATGAAGGGAATCTCACTACGCTAAGGTCTGAAATCTGCCTTATTGAGATCATAACCAAGAAAATAGTTATTGAACAGGTATAAAAAAGCAAGTTACTCTTTTTTGAGCACAGTCTCACATGACTGCTGTAAGGATAATTTATACTACTGTTGCCTCATATCTTTTTCTGAAGATGATAGAAACATAAACACTGTGATGAGTGTAAGGATAAGCCTTCCTGTTCTACAATTACCAGAGCTCTTATCCTTCACAAGCTCTAAATGAATACTGTAGAAAAAATATTATTCATTTGAAAGTCACACATGCACAGTCTAAAAACAAATTTGGGTTTGCAAAGATATATATATATGCAACATAACAAAATTGCCTCTAATTTATTCAGAATGTAGATTGATCCAGGATTTTGAAGTAAACAGTATAAAATAAATTAACCTGTGTAACCAAAGCACGGGGTAATACCTGATTAGACAGAATGAGCTATCTTAAGGAATTTCTATTCCAGGATTCATTAGATTTTATTTTTCTATGACTAACTCTGCTTTTCGGAGCATACTTCCAAGTCGTCTGTAAGTATCTCTGCTCATGTAGGAAATCCTCATGTAATTGTGATGTAGCACTCTTATTCTTCAAAATTGTGTGTCTCACAGAAAATTAAGGTTAGTTTCTTCACTGCCTGAGAATTATTACATGTCAAAAAGAATTACTTGTTTCAAAAAAAAGTCTGCATAGTTCAACATATAAGTGAACAGTGTTCATTTGCATGGACATTAACTGAACTTATTTACTCTGCAAAAGATGTGTCCATTTGACACATTTGACAAAAAATTAAAAATATATCTAATATAACAAATTTACTCTTTGGATCACCAATTCTGGCTTAGGAATCTCCATTTCTGTAGAGCCCCAAATCATCCAAATGTGTTGATTACAATAAATATATATATCTGAGGAATTCATCATATCAAAAGGATATGCCTTTCAGTTGTTTAGTTTTTTGTTTTTTGTTTGTTTGGTTGGGTTTTTTTTTAAAAAAAAGATACACGTTTGTTTCTTGTGAGTTTTTGAGTAAGGTAGGCATGTAAACAAGGTGGAAAATAAATACAGAAATTATGGCCTCACACAGGAAGTTAGTATCCACATGATTTTTCTATGGAATAAACATCAATTATATATTTAGACTGTCATAAGGTACCAGCAAATGCTATTTTGGGTGATTTGGGGCTTTTTTTCTTTTTAAGCAGTGGTTCAAATGTTTAGAATATTAATGTTCTTTCTTTCTTCACTATGATGAATAGCGTAGTCAGGATGCTAAAAAGGCTTCTGAACAAATACCTTAAGATAAAAAACTATGCCTTAGTGATTCATTCCACAAAATTTGAAGAGGTAGGATTTTGTATTTGTAGTTGTTTGGGCAGAGATAGTTTTCTCAACAGCATCTCGTATGGGGCTGCATTTTGGATCTGTGACCAAAACAGTGTTGACAACACGTGGATGTTCGTGAAGCATTAAGGCCTTCTCTGCCTCTCATGCTGCCCCACCAGGGAGCAGTCTGGAGTGCACAAGAAATTGGGAGGGGACACAACTGGGACAGCTGACCTCAACAGACCAAAAGGATATGTCAGACTGGATGACGTCGTAATTAAAAATAACATCTGAGGCAAGAGAAAGGGGTATGGTTTTGGATTTATGGTATTTGTCTTCCCAAGACAAATGGTTAACCGTGATGAATACCTGCTTTCCTGGAGATGGCTGGACAACCACCTGTCGATGGGAAGTGGTAAAGGAATTCCTTGCTTTGCTTTGCTTTTGCTCTTCTGATCCCCTCCCATCCCACTGGAAGGCAATGGGTGAGCAGCTCAGTGGCTCTTATCTGCTGGCTGGGGTTAAACCATGAAGATACAGGTTTATTAGACACTACTTACAGCACACAAAATATAATCTGATGTTTCATGTTATTTACTATTCAAGTCATAAGTCCTTCTAGTATTGTCTGGAAGCAAGGAAAATTGTGAGGTAGCACTGCAGTGATTTTGAAAGGAGTTAAAGGCATCTGATTTCATGGCATAGTTTTCCCATAAAAGTTAAGGAAATACAATTTGGGCTACAAGCAAAAAAATATGTTCTTGAATTTCAAAGAATAACCACAATATCATTATAAACTGGTAGGAAATTTGTAAAGAAAAACAGTAATATAAGTCCTAAACCAGAATAATTCCAAATAATTTCTTATTGCTCTTTACTGTATCCATGATAGATATCTTGTTACACGGTAGAAATAGATTCTACATATTTTAGTCTTCGAAGAGGCAAAGAGGAAGAGTCAGTACACAGGTAATCATTTGAGCAGTTTCTGAGCTGCTCAATTACCATAGGTTATTGAGAGAGTCAGGGATGCAACTGGCTTCTGGAAATTTCAGATAAACCAAAACGGTTTTGGTTTTGGTTGGGGTTTTT
Organism: Thinocorus orbignyianus; assembly: GCA_013400375.1. Lineage (NCBI taxonomy): Eukaryota > Metazoa > Chordata > Aves > Ciconiiformes > Thinocoridae > Thinocorus > Thinocorus orbignyianus. The sequence continues at coordinate 42,447 of VXBW01006459.1, forward strand.
TTGGTAAAACGAAAAGTTCCTAATTCTCAGAAATAGCTCAGTTGAAGTGAAAACCACACAAAGTTATAACATTTCCACTTTCTATGAAAAGGTCATAGCATTCAAAAGACTGAAAACAATGAATCCAAACTTCAAGTGATTTGGGTATTTAGCACTGTTTTCATAGGGCTCTAAGAACAGAGGCTTCAACAGCATCTAGCACAAGAATCTTTTTTGTTGCTTTTTAACTAACAGCTGAAGAGTTGAAATGACTCTTCTTCAATGGGAACAGGAACATGGAGCAGACTTCTGTTACTGCACTGGCTGAGTTGATTCCTGGTCAGGATCAGGCAGATGGTCAAGCCAGTTTTACAAGTTCTTACTTGGTGCTAACTCAGAAACTGGTTGAAAGATCTGCTCTCATTAGTACTAACTAATTAAGTCCAAGAGCAAATTAAGCAGACAGTGGCCCATGTGGTATTGCAGAACTTCAGGACAGAGTTGCCTTCCAGCTGGCTTGCAACATCAGGTTTTATAAACAGGCAATGTGTCAGCTGATCATTTAGGATTTCAACAGAGTAAGAAGGCTTTACTTGCTTTGTTAAATCAGATACTGTGTGATCAGACGAGCTGTAAGATGACCTTCCTACCTCCTACTTCTCTTTTCAGTGCCTGACTGTCCTCCTCTTGCTCTGCAATACTCTGATTGTGAATTCAAGTCTGCATTCACGACATTGATTTAAAAACTTTCCTTATTGAATTTCTTTCCCTGTTCCAGTGTTGTTCTGTACTCCTGCTGCAGTTTTTTGTTATATGTTGTTAACAACAACACATGCTGTGAGTGTCAGGCAGCTGATTTTCACAAAGGTCAGATCATTTTAGAGTTTCTCTGTGAAAATTCAAGTTACAATGTAGCAAAGCAATCCAGAGCCCCAAAATATCTGGTTTTTCACATATTTCTTACTCTTCATTTTCTCTTTGAGTGGAGATGTCTATCATACTCAGTTTTTGCTCGTTCCTTTTCTACAGTTCTGTGTGAATCTGGATTTTGTCTCACTACTATACTTAATGTTTGAAAAACAAATCAGAAAAAAGCTTCCAGTAATAGCACTGAAATTTATTGTCTCTGTGACAGAAGCCTGTCAGCTGTAAAATGTCTAGTACTGGTATAAGAACCTTAAACAAAAGACTCTCTGGTCCACAGAAAGTCACAGTATAGCAACAGCTGTAGAGTAAGGGAGATAAATACTCAAATAAAATTGTTTACTCTTAAAGCACTGAAGTCTTTGTTAATTGATGGGATTGACCCTGAAAAGGAAAAAGAGTGAAACTGTGATAAAGGGTGACTCAGTTTTGTGGAGGTGTTTATACATTAAAACTTGTTTTTCTTCTCATCAGCAATGAAAAGCAAGCCTTTGCAATGCTTCTGTGTGGGGAACAGGCCCTGGCTACGTGTCAGCTCCCAGAGCCCTGGTGCTGGTAGCAGGGGCAGCATCATGCACTGGGGAGGAATGTGCCCAGTGCTTGTGGGCAGCAAACCATGAGTCAATCTGCTGAGAGGGCTGCTGAGGAACCAGGCAGAGAACCTGGCAGTAATGCACAAAGTTTTCAAAATCTGCCTTATAGCACTCAGACTGAAAGTCTATCAGCCTTGCGTCATTTAATTCTATAAACAATTGAATAAAAGATATCAGTATAGAGAAACAAACATTCTTTGGCAAGATGCTGCTCCGTTGAAGGATATTTTAGCATCAAGTGTACTGTGGAGTATGCACTATACTGGGTGTAAGCGCCCAAGGTGATTTCTATGCATATGCATATTTTCTATGTATCTATATCTAGATAGATAAAGATATAGGTATAGATAAAAATGCAGATATAAATCTATAGATTTATAAATTGGTGATAAACTGCTTCCCCAAATCTTGTCTGGTTTGCCTATGACAGTAATTCCTGTGATCTCCCTGTCTCTATCTCAGCCCATGAGATTTCATGCTACTGTTCCTTCTGTTCTCTCCCTCTGACCTGCTGAGACAGGGGACAGGAGACAGAGACGAGCGGAAGGGGACAGGGTAAGGAGGGAGCAAGGAGCTGGACAAGAGGATTGGCTATTATCTGGGGCCAGCCCTACACATAAAATCATTATGTAAAAGTCATTCCCATTTTATTTTGCCAAAAAATAAATTACCCATAGGAAAAGGTGCCATTCATCAACAGATCTTACATCCAGGACAGGCAACACGATCCGCTATCCCATCGGCATGCTAAATGCAAGCCATAGGACTGCCTTTCTTCCATTACTCCTTGAAGAAAGGAAAAACATCCATTGTCAAAAAAAAAAAACAGTTATGGAAAACTCCACCACAACTCTTCTTACATTTTTCAGTGGTTAATTATCAAATGGAGGGTTAGTTCTTAGCCATAAAGTTATCATTTTGCACCTTTTTCCTGATGTCTTACCTCTTCTGCTGTATTTTTTCCAACTCCAACTTCCAATCCTTCTTTTCTGCTATTTTTTCAGTCTCCTTTTTACATTTTTGGATTTGCTACTAGATGCACTTTGACTTTTTTTTTTCCCAAGTTTTAATTCAACAGGGCTTTTCCTCTTTTCTATTTACATTCAAACAGTCTGGATTTCACAAGCATGGACCCTGGAATGCAATGCTGTGGTACACTCTCAGAGTGTTTATACCACGGTATCTTTCAAGGTTATACAAAACTAAATCAGAGTCTGCAGGCATTTCTTTTGTCCTCTTGTGCAAAGGAACTACACTGGACGGAGCTTATCACTGATATTGACTCTTATAACTGCTACTCTGTGCACACTGTAAAACAATGCATAGTCTTACAGGATATACAACCATTTTTAACTGACAGCTCCCAGCGCTTAATAAGTTTTCAGTTTCATCTGCTTCATATGTCTCTACAAGATATGAGGTTTTAAACTGAAGTTATTTAAAATAAAACGCACACAAAATGTTTTGAATCAATAAGCATGATCTATGGTAGTGGACATGGTATAAAATTTGGGAATGCAGATCTTAATCAACGTTTCTGGAAATGTTCATGTGTTCAAATTATTTTTAATATACATTTTCAAGAATGCAAAGAGATACAAGGTAGAAATGGAAAAGCCATTTTTGTTAACTCAGGTGGGAAGACATGAAAAATCAAACAGAGCATAGAACTGAAAAGCAGCTGTTGTTAAAAATGTTGAGTGATTGTTGCAAATATACAGGTACAAGGAATGAATATAAGAATGTTCAACTAGAGACCTCTCTTATCTAGAATATAAATAAATAAATAGATAAGCTCAGACATTTAAGATTGATTCAACTAGGCAATAAAAGTTACTTAGACATGCAATCTCATATTCTATCTCTGTAACAGAATATTTTTTGTTAATATTTAAAATAAATATATACAGGGGCATCAGTGGTCATGTGTATGACAACTGAAGAATTACTTTTAAAAATCTTGTGTGTGGGGAGCTGTGAGAGCTTGGGAGCCTAGTCTCACTTTTCAGGCATTTGCCTGGGCCTGGTATTTGGGATGGCAACTATGTCATTTATTTAATTGCACCATTAACAACTCAGGAAAAAGAGGTGATTTATTGTCACTGAGAGAAGAAGAAGTTGCTGGCTTTGAATCAAATATTATTTATAGTGAAGAGGAATAAATTGTCTATGAAATACAACAATCAGTTTATAACACTAGGATTATGCTAAGCAGCAGAATTTGTGCTCACATTACTTATTTACACCAGATCATATCTTCATTTGGGTAAGGATAAATACAAAACTGGAGGTCAATCTGAAGAATTTGTGTGGAAAGATTCTAATGAAAGAAAGCCAACAGAGATTTTTCTCTTTTCATATTTATATTGTTGATTCTACTCTGAATTACTTCAAAATAAATCAGTAGCACTCCAGTGGTTTTACAAAAAAGCCCACCGGCATAGCTTTTAGTAGAAGAGAATAATTATAACTGCAGTATTATACAGCAACTAACGGCTTCTATTGAACTGAGTAATCTGCAATCTTTCAAGCACCTGGTCTATTCCCTTCCTTTATAAGATAAGACTTGCCACACTACACAAACCACTGTTGTCAATAACCTGCACATTCTCTGTGGAAGAGGCTAACTTCAACTCTGCTTGCATAATTACCATAAATTATCATCATAATATGTATAGGACAGTCAGTCCTTTCCCAGTCAATGTTTTTCTTTTCACAGTGTCACAGTATTTCTTTTAAAGCTTCTGTGATCTACCAGCAAAGAAAAGCTAATAGAAGAAAGTTCTTAATGCAAGGACACCAGCAATGTCCACAAATTCTCCCATGAATGTTGCAGCATAAACACAGTACTATTCTTTCAGCAGCGGACAGTTTCTGATTAACTGAGATATATTCCCCAGTATATTCTAACACATTGAAAGAATACATTACATAACACTAACTCACCGGCATCTTCTTTTAAACCCTTAGCAGTTATTCTTAACAAAAACAATGATATTAGTCATAAGTTCTTCAATTTTTTTTTTTTATTTTTTATTTTTTTTTTAATTATTACTCTGGGTTGGATAAAGCCTTCTGTAGAACAGGGTGAAATATTTTGGCCTGTAATTTTCACTTAGCCCAAAACCACATGCTCAGTGATAACAAATTGCATTACTTTACTAAGTTTCTACTTCACTGTTCATGTAAAAATTTAAAGAAATATTTATTATTTTTAAGAATCTTATAGATCATTCCCTTTTTCCCAGAAATTTACACTTGCTCCATAAATTCTGACTATAAATGTCCAAAACTTCTCAATAAAAAAATTCATGCTATTCAAACCTAAATTATTTAAACCTAAACAAGTCTAGTGTCTAGTTTTGAAAAATAATTGTTCTAGTTTATAAATATTTTCCCAGTATTTAAAAACTACTCCAGAAGAATACCATAATTACAGTCATTTATAAGAGAAACAATTGAACAAATTCAATAAAACATGCATTAAACCTACTTACATTTTAATGCAGCCTCATAAAGGCCTCCTTTTCCCTTGGTTTCTGAGCTTGCTCCACCTAGCAAACTCATAAATCAGTACTTCAAGTTTTGTTTGTGTCTTTTTTTCTTTCCTGGGGAATATAACATTTCATACAGCTAATCTTCATAAAAGATATTTCTCTATAAAAGTGCATGGAATGAAGATTTAATAAATCCCACGTGTAAATATTCTACTTAGATGGGTATAAGGTAGAAAAATAACTCTAGACGGAACAAAGAACTGTTTTCCATTTTCAAAACCCAAACACAAGATTACAGATAGCTAATGTAACTATCTTTCTATATATCTACATAACCTGTCTTTATTTTTAAAAGACATTCTATTCTGAGGAACATCGTGTTGTCCTGAATGTTGTACCACTGTGTAGTGTGAAAATATCAGGAGTACATATAACCTAAGGAGGCCTCAGAATGGTGAATTAATTTTAAAGCTGATGACACAGAAAGTAATGTGATTCTTACAATGACTCATTTAGAGGTTTCATTTCAAGATAATGCATCCTGTTCACAGGCACTTCATCCATTGTACTTATTTCATGAGATCTATGTTCTAACTATACTTAAATTTCCATTGAGATCCTGGAAAACTTTCTCCTTCTTTGATTTCAAACATGTGTCAATAAGGAACAAGCAACAGTTTGGCAATCTTGAGCAAGGAGATGAACATCTGTGCGGGCAGTGTGCATGGAGAGAACATGTATTACGATTCTGCGGCTTTTTCTCCCTACCGAAGCATTCACTCTATACCAATGGAATTTTTTAATTCAAGCTTTTTCTCATTTTAGTCACTTACAATTAGTTCCTTCTCTGACTAGGCATTCTTCTCTGTGGATCTTAAAGACAACTCATAAACACTTTTTCTTTTTTCCTCATTTTCCCTGTGAATGGTGAGTTGATTTACTGTAACATTCAGGCTATCAACCATGAACTATTAGGGGCTCTTGTTCTCTACTCATGACTGTTTGAATATTGTTAGTGTTGGGAGATGCCCAGAATCCTTTAGAGACACTAGAAGGCCAAATCCATAATTAGGGTGAATAAACATGCACAGCAGAGGGGGATCAATGATGCCAGTAACTGTGGTGATTACAGCAAAACTGGTCACAGCCAAATAGGTCACTGCCAAACCAGTGACTTTCCTTATCAATGCTGACAGCTATTTAACATGAACTTGCAAACAGAAATGACAAAAATTATTCCTATACCTACCACAGAATCTAGGAAAAATGCTTCCCCTCCACTTTTAGTACCAGTAAGGAGCCCTGTGTTCATGTAGGTCACTGTCTGCTAAAACTGTTTCCCAAAGAAAACACTAATCCCTTTGCTGTTGGCACATTAGGCAAGATTCTCTACGGCTCTAGTTCATTCTTAATTAGTGGAAGCATAATGCAAAGAGGCAGCAGAATTTCTAGCCAAGAGATGCCATTGTGAGATTCTGATGAAACATAAAATGAAAGTTATCTGGGGCTATGCGGCAGAATATTGTAATTAGCTACACTGTGACATAGGGACTACAGAAAGTGGAAGAACCAACATAGTTGGGTGAAAATGGAAGTGTGACAATATCCATCTTATTAGGATAGAAACATTTAGATTTCAGACATAATTCAAATTTATGTCTCCCTTCCTTCAAGAATACTAGAAGAGCAAGAAAATCTGCATGATGTACAATAGAGGGATAAACTAAGAGTGGGAACACTGATAACACTACTGAAGAGCAATAATTATCCTTCAAAGGTCCTGATATATCCTCAGAAGCTGCCAAAGTACACAGATTAAATTTTTTTTCTTGACTTTCTGAAATAGAACCATGAGAATTTTTGACAATTTCCCCGAAAGTATTCTCTGTTGTTTCTTTACCCATTTTTATCATAAATGGAACTTTCTGATGATGCATCTCCTGGTATAATGGAAGATCATGGACTGCATCAACAAAAAAACAATGAATACATGTTTTTAACCAGAATGGAAACAGAAAAGGGAAACAGAAAGACAAATCAGTCTGTTTATACTTTTATTCCCTTACAGATTCTGGTTCTAAAAGGTAGTAGGCATAAAATCCTTTTTATGAAAGTTTTTAAAAGTAACCAAAACACCAAGCATGCAGCATATTGATCAGTTCCTCCAGTCATCCAGTTGCTTGAGAAAGTCAAGATGGTTATATGTTTGTGGCTGGTACTGGTAGTCTGAAAGTTATCACATGGCTGATGCAGCTCTGCTGATGGCTTTCCTGAGTTAAATAAACTGCAATTTCTTACTGAGTCGGGTTTTCTCTCTTAGTCATAAACCTAATAATCAAGGCAAATAGATAGAAACCTGCTTGTCAGAGTATAAAACTCCCTTGGGCTATTCACTGTTGCCCTATTAGATAGCATCCTCTTTTTCTCACAATGTGTAAAAGGTGCAAAGACGTTGGACATTTGGAAAAAATCCCAGAATGGCACTGAGAGAGCAGTTAGAAAAATAAAGTGCAAGTAAAGAAAACAGAACTCTGACCCTATCAAAATTTTGAGTAAATATGAGAGATGGCAAACAGGTAAAACAGGTTGTCCAGAGTTTAAAATAAATTCTATGACTGTCTTACCTCCTACTGATGGTAATTTTTCAACAATTTTTTTTCAATCTTTTATCTTAAAACTGCCAGTGGTAGACAGTGGTATTTTTGGTGCTGCCAGCAAATGGTCAAAACACGGTAGAGAGGCCCATAAAAAGAAATTCAGCCTGCCATGATGGTAGTAGTGTTGTGTAATAGTTTAAAGTGGTTGTAGTAGTTTATAATTCCCCAGCATTGCTCAGCCTGAACAATAGTGGCAGATGCACTTTGGTCCAAACGTTCATGCAAGTATATTTGACATTAACCTGCAAAAAGAGAAGGAAAAGCTCTGTTGTCAGATTAGAAAAATCTACTTTAAATTTGATGCTGTTTTTGAAAGTTGCAAGAATATCCATACTTTAGGAAACTTCAGTCTTGTTAGATTTTTCTACTCTTCCAGAGACGTAAAGAGAGGAGAAAACTGAAAGAGTTGGTTTGGCCAAAAAAGGGAATGAAAACATCTTCATAATGTGGCCAAGCATTCACAAAGATTAAATGACACTTTGCAACTAACTGAAAGATAAACTAAAACTAACGGAAGACAAATTCTTTCTTCAAGGGAGTTTTATTTAAAGCAAGGGCCTCTGAAGAGGAAGAATTCTTGGGAGTACACTTTGAAGACTTCATCTTGTTGTCATGAAAACACTGTGATCAAAAACTTCAGCCTGGGAACTTTTCCCTGATGGGCTTGTATTCTGATTTACTGAAAGTGCTTCACAGAATTTGAGACTAAGTTACTATATCTTTTTATGTCTTCATAAAAGAGACATGTAACCTATCTGTTTAACTTGAATCATGTTTGAATAATATTTAAATAATACTGTAATTCAGTTCTTTGAGTCAGTGAAGATGACATTCCTGGAAAAACATTTTTAAAATATCTGTACAAAGTACTGCATCTTTAGGAGTTAATGGGCAACATTTCTGCTTCAGGAAGTGTACTGAAGGATTTTATATTCACAACAGCGGTTTTTACAGCACCACGATTTTTGTAAGTAGCAAGGGCTGAATTACCACAGTGCTCCCTATAAAAAATAAATTAATATTAAATAAGATCTTCTAGTAATAAGAAAATGTTATAAGATGACCAACTAATTAAAACCAGATTTTCACTTTCCCTTTCTTAAACAGGGAAAAGAAACCCAACCAAACAAATAACAAACCTAACATAGTTTTTCTTTGGTTGCATTTTAGGTTCTGTGAACAAATGAAGAAATGGCATGGATATAACAGTTCAAATATCTTGGAGAGAAAACCTGAAGTGAGTGTGGACTGCTAATATTGTTTTTATTAACATGCCTTTAACCAAACTTCTTGAGGAAATTATGTCTTTGCTAAAGATTCAATATCATCAATTCTGCCAGCATGGACTGAAAAAAAGGCCTAAAATTAATCTTGCAGAAGGAGCAAGGGAAACTAGTCTTGCTACTATTTATGTTTCCAAGTAAAAAAATAATAATAATAATTCTTCTTTTGAAGAATTCTGACTTTCTTATTCCTGTGCCCTCTGTATTGAGAATAAGATGACAGCTGCAACATTCAAAACCAGGGTTTTCCACTGCATATCATCTTTTTACAGAAATAAGTTGCAACATCAAACAATTTTATTTTTTTTGTTGAATAGAATCTATATTCATTCAAGCATAGCAAAACCATTTATTTGTCTGTGGCAGCAATCACTGCTTGAATCGCTGAAGTATTTGCACTTTTTTAGCAGCCTCAAACATGTCTTTAATATGTTTGCATATTAAATGAACTTGAATGATAACAAAAGAGTAGGATTGAACAGGATTACTATACAGCTTTCTGAGTTAGCTTTTTAGTTCAAGTAGCTTTTATTCAGGACTCCTGAAAGGGCGGGTCATGTCAAAGGAACTCTGTGAACTGATTTAAATCAAGAATGCTGCACTGCATTCAGAATATTGGTGGATTAACACATTATAAAGCAATCTGGGGAAAGAATGTGATTTGCAGGAAAGCTGGCTTTAACAAAAAGGATTGGAAAACTCATGTTTGCTAAAAGTAAGTGCAATAAGTGCACTCGTTTCATAGCATTTCACAAAGCTGCTTTTGCATGTTAAAACTGACTTTCTATTCAGATGCTTTCCTTCTATTTCACAAAATATATCTGTTTCGAAGAGTGAACTGAGTTCGACACTTGTAGAAAAACAGCCGACCTTCATAAAACTGTTCTCATCACTGCTAACCCTTATTAGCAGGCCAATAGATGTTGTAGGTGTTTGTGTCACTGGAGGCTAATAGTAAAAAGCCTTCTATTTGTTTAAAAGTTCGTACAGAATATGACAGAGTCTGTGATCTAAAGCATATGCAACCTACTCAGGGAAGAGAGGGCGTTAAAAAAAAAAGATGTCAAATATTCAAACAGGTGGTCACTGTGAAAACCTTAAAAAAACCCTTAATTCCACAAGTTCTTTCTGTGGTCTTGTTGGTTTCCCCTGTTAGGTTGAATTTGACCCAGTTTAACATGATTAAGTTAAATCCTTTTCGACAGGTTGTTTCAAGGTATCAGTTGAAAGGCAAAGGAGAGTAAGGCTAACTCGAGTCAGTGTAGCACAGCAGACGTCAGAGACAAGCGAAGTATTTTTGAATGAAAACTTCACAAAAGCCATCTGAGAGTGTCTCTGGTGTAATTCCATCTGAAGCTTCACTCTGTAGGTACTGCTTTAAGCTTTGCTTTTTTACGAGAGAATAATTCCCAGATTCACAGAAATAAAGCACCGACATGTAAAACCTCTGCTGGAAGTATATTTCCCTGAATTTTCTATAATGTGTCTCCTTTGTACTTGCTTTATTATGTATTCATGTCATCTAAAGAATATCGATTACTGCTGTTACTGTAGACTGTAGATTTTGTTCATCCCATGCACGTATAACACTGATCATGTAACTGAAAAAAGCATCCTTTGGGTCAACAGAATGAATTGCTGAGGGCTGCAAAATATTTCTGGCATCTTCTTGTAAAACTAGAAGACGGTCATTTTTACTGACTAAATTTCATTCTGCCAGAACTGTAACTCACCTTGTGTTAAAATCTGTATCTCTTCATTCATTTCTTTACTGAAATCTCAAAGGGGTGCACTTTCCCTCTAGTTAAATGTTTCTGGTAGACGTTTAGCGAGGTCCTAAAGATGGTGTGCTGGAAATCACTGGCTATTTGATACTAAAACTTTTTTGTAATGACAAGAATACACAGCACATAGAAATATTCCATGATAAACATTCATCCTAGTAATATGTGTAATAAAAAATGATACAAAATCTTTGCTGATAGAACTGCATGAAAGCTTCATCTTGAAGTATTTTAATAACTGATTTTTTCCTACTGTATAATAAGAAGCAATATGGCTAGACAAACACAAATATTAAACTATCAATACCAGTCTTCTCAGATTTTTGATACTCAAGTTTCTTACTAGCTTGAGATATTTCCACAGGCATTAAAAGACATGAAAGTCGGCAGCAGTTATATCTCTCTCTAAAGATTTCAAGAATATTCTATCAGTTATGAAAGTTCCCAAAAAATTACCAGTTGCTAAATGACATACAGTATATGCATTCTGAGCTGATTATAACGTGGACTGAGAAAATGCTAAAGGCAATGAACTCTCTACGAAGATACAGACGTCGATAACCAGACAAATTATCCATCACTGCAACAATAAAATCAAACTGCATTAGAAGCAGGACTTTCCATTTAGTACACTGAACATCTCAGGGAAATACTACGTTCAGTTTTATACTACTCAAAGCTAGACTTCAGTTTATCTGTTCATAGATCATCTCAGGTCAATAACACCACCAGGAAGAATGCATGCTAGAAAGCTGTATAATTAAAAATTTTTGGAATACACCTACCTACAATCCATACAGAGCTTTCTTTTCTATTTTAGACACATTTTCAGTAGTATTGCATTGATGAAGAGCCTGAGTCGACTCACCAGTTTCCACAGGTTTTTTCAACACTTTTTATCAGGTTGTTTGTTATGATTAATTATTTACCAAAATTATTATGAAACAGGTACCTCTACTCAAGGAGCTGGTTGTCAGTTATGACATGAAGGATTAGTTTAACTAAAACTTAAATGGAAAGATGAAGAACATACAGTTGTCTCTCTGTCTAATAATAGCTAAAGCTATTGTATTGATTAATTATTGGGAAATTTATCAGGAATTTATGTTGCAGATGCTGCAAGTTAAACGAAGTGTCTCTAACTGTAGCCTGTTTGAAAGATCTGAAGTCTTCATCTTTCTTGTACAACGTCTTGGTAGCATTAGAAAGACAGACTGCCTACTCTTTTGTTCTTTTTTATACTTGCCAAACTTATTAAATTATGCCTTACTTTTCTCTGAGCTCTAACTCATCCACAATGAGTATCCATGCTTTCAACATTAAAATCTTGTGTGTCAGCAACAGTTGTTCAAAGCAAAGTCAAAGGAAGAAAAACTTTAGTTTTCTTCATCTGGTCAAATTGCTTTTGCTTTCATCAGATTTAATAAAATTAGATTACACACTACCTGCCTGGGTTTTGATGTCAGGAAACCACTGAAGTGAGAGGGTCAGGAGTGACGCACTCACTGACTTGGCAGAAACCTGCTTTTCCACTGATGGAAGTCCATTGTTACAACCAAGTTCAACTACTCACCTAATTCATGTATCTAAAGACCACCAGTGACTTTTCAGAAAACATGAGTTTTCTTAAACCTCATTTGACTAATTATCTAGCTCCGGTAATAACATCCCCATTTTTGAATCCTTGAGCAGTAGAAAAACATATTTTTAATGTTGCGAAAGCTACAAACATAAGCAAGTAAAATGCATTCCTCCTCTCCCACTTAATATCAAATCTCTAAGTCCTTGGAGTGTCTTCATCATTTTCTAGTCGAAATACAAAATCAGTTAGGAATGTGATGGCAAATCCTAAACTTTAGCTTTCTGGCTCCACAAGAAATTGCTACAACAGTGAACAGACTGACACCTGCAAAAAGTGATTTCAATAGCAATGAGAACATCATCTGTAAGAAAGCAGAATTTTTGCCAGAAATTCAGAAATGCAGTCAAAACAACATTTTCCTAGCAAGATGATAATGTATAATGCCTTTCCTATTGGATTAGGTTTCACACCTACTCTTTTTTTCTCTCCCAGGTAATACAATCTACAAAAGCTCTAGCCAGTCTCCAATAAGAAAGATTTAGTTCAATTTGACTTCATTTGTGCAGCTACAAGCTGTCCCCTGCATATCATAATGGATTTTTAGTAAAGGGAAGGAATTGATGCTTTTCTTTTAGACATAACTGAGTGCCTACATATTAAGAGGAAAAGGGCTATTTTGTTGTACTGCATGAGTGATTTAGAGTAAGTTTCTTTTTAATAACTGCATAAAGTAGATTGCGTGTTGGATACATGATGCAAAATACATATATATACATATTTAAATGCTCAGAAGTTTAGGCTTTGGTTCTAAAAAGACTCGGCCTCTGTTGGCATCGTACGAGTAGTAAGCTGATATTTGTAAGGAAAAGTTGTGTAATGAGATTCCAATACAGATAAAGACTAAATGAATATCTGCAAATGGGCTAGCAATGTCCAAATTTACTTCAAATTTTATTCTACATTACCCCACGTGAGTTCCTGATAAAGTTTATGGGAGCCTGGATTCCTCTGGAGCAGGATCAAGGTATTCTGCATTTTAACTAATCTATAAAGTCTTCTAAATTTTATTCATTATCAAAGAACCATGTAATGATTAGGGTTGGAAGGGACCTTAAAGATCATCAAGTTCCACCCCCCCTGCCATGGGCAGGGACACCTCTCCCTAGAGCAGGTTGCTCAAAGCCCCATCCAGCCTGGCCTTAAACACTTCCAGGGATGGGGTATCCACAATTTCTTTGGGCAACCTGTTCCAGTGCCTCACCACCCTCACGGTAAAGTATTTCTTCCTCCTAATATCTAATCTAAATCTCCCCTCTTCCAATTTAAAATCATTACCCCTTGTCCTATCACTACACTTCCTGACAAGGAGGCTTTCTCTGGCTGTCCTGTAGGCTCCCTTCAGATGCTGAAAGGCTGCTATAAGGTCTCCTTGGAGCCTCCTCCAGGCTGAACAAATCCATCTCTCTCAGCCTATCTTCACAGGAGAGGTGCTCCAGCCCTCTGATCTTTGTGGGTTACTCTCTAGCCATTCTCTGCCCAATATACATTTGTGTCTGGGATTGCCATGTTCCAGGTGCAGGACCCTGCACTTGGCTTGGTTGAACTTCATGTGATTTGAGCTAGCCCACTGCTGAAACCTGTCCAGGTCCCTCTGGATGACATACCGTCCCTCCAATGTGTAGACCATGTCGAAAATTATATAGTGATACGAGTTCAAACAGTTTTTCCCAGTGTTGCAAGGCCACTTACCTAAAGGAAAGCAAACTTTCATGCTTATGTCACAAACAATAAAATAACTGATAATGTTTTGTTGCTCCAACATAAGGGTAGATAAAAGTTACATCTACAAATACACTTCAAAATAATTTGTACTACATTTTCATCAATTGTAGACCATGAAACCCACTTATTCCAAAGGTCTCCAGAGATAAAATAATCCCATGTTAACTCTCTAGCACAAAGAAGATATTTTTTAAAATATCGCTAAATTACTCATTGATCCAATTAGTTCACATTGCTACTCCCAGATGAAAATATTGATATTTCTTTCCTCAAATACATGCAAAGGAAAAACCCTACATGCCCATTAGATGTACAAGGGGAAGAAAATATCAAAGATACAGAAAATATGATTTTATTTTAAATAGATTTCATACAGGAAGATTTTGATTGTTGCAATCAAAACCTTCACCACTCCAGGAAAATAAAATTGTCATCACAGATGACAAAAGTTAATAAAATATCCTAGAATGCACTAATAAAATAAGACCCAATAAAATCTGCTATACCTCTCCTTAATTGGATGCTTTCACTGTGACTTTAAAGGAAAAAACAACAGCCTGCAGGGTTAAATGCACACAACAAAAATCTCTGCCATGGTACAGACTCATAATAACTGAACCTTCATATTCATTTTTCAAGCCAAAGGAGCGGGAGTTATGTGTTTGCATTAACTGAGTGAATGACATTCCTGCCACCAACAAAGAATTTTAAGCGAGTGATAAATGTTTTTCAAGGTAAGAAGGGTAAACATGGAAAGAACTATTTTTCTGACTCTATACAATCTGTATTACACAATCTTTTTGAGATTGGTTAAATTCTGAGTATTTAAAAGCTGAGTTTTATCAGTTCGGATTCAATAGCACAGAATACCCGATCTTCCTCATTAGCTTATTGTCCACAGCATAACACCTGGCTGAAGTAGTTTACATCCATATGCAGGAAACTGGCAGTCAATTTCTCAGCAGGTATTAGTCTAGGTAAAGACCCACATGATGTGGTCTCATTGTTTCTCATCCTTAACTCATTTTAAAATAGCTCAAGAATCTTCAAAGAGTAATAAATTGTGCAATATGGACATAGCTGTTGTAAAACATTCTGCCTCCCATTAATTGGTGTCTCTAAAGTGTCTAAAGACTTTGTGCCACTAGAAAATGTTAAATAAAAATAAATAAAAATAAAAATAAAAATAAATAAAAATAAAAATAAAAATAAAAATAAAAATAAAAATAAAAATAAAAATAAAAAATAAAAAATAAAAATAAAAATAAAAATAAAACTTACCATTTGTTCTATTTAGCAGCATGGTGTTCTTCAGCTATGCCATTTGAAAGTAAAAGCGCCACTGGGCTATGCTGTGGTCTAGGAACTAGGGGAGAATGGGATGGCTCTTAAAACCATGATTTTCCTTCAGCTAATTAAGGATCTTGGAAGGCAGTCTCTTGCCCGTCTTTTATGCATAAATGGTGAGTTTAGGACAGCCAGAGTGATTCCCCTTCTTCTGTGCTTCAGTTACCCCCATGTATATCCTCTATACTGATGGGGTCAAAGTAAAAGACAACAGTATCTAAGTAGGCATTTGGTGAAGTTTCTTTCTGAACACAAATCACTGAGATACAAAGAAAAGGAGTATTGACATAGGAAAAGTAAAATGAGCAAGACAGTGTATAACGATTTGTATGAAACTACATACTTACGAAACTTGCAAGGCAAAGCTTATGGATTTTGGTCCAAGGCTGATCCTAGTGTTTGTATTTATGACAGACTGTTAATTCCTTGTTGCTACAGGTAGAGGGGAAACTCTGATTTAGGTTATTTGGAGGTCAAAGATCAATCACAGATATTTATATGCATTTATGTCTATATGCCATATTTTTTGGTAATCTTCCTGCAGCCTGGGAAAATAGCGTTGATGTAATGGTTTTGGGGCAGAGGGCAGTAGCAGGTAGATAGCTGACACCTATGAACATGAGACTTCATGGCTGTCTACACCCTACTAGCCTAAACATTATCATAAGTGTTGCAAGCAAACTAACTTGTGACAGAGTAACCCAAACAGGTTAAACTCAGTGAGAGTTCAAAAGCAATTTCATCATGGTTATGCTTGCTTTTCTAGGTATTTGGGGCTGTAATGTCAGATCTACTTTATGATTAATGTACCATATATATTATGGTCAAGAGGTTAAATAGTCCTGACAGGTGTATTTCTACTCAGCTCCAGTAGAACTGAAAAGGTTGACATACTGAAACAGCATAGTAAACCATAATAATAAATAACGTATACCTTAAATACTTCTTCATATTGCTATACATTCAAATTTTGAAGTATTTTCTTCATGCTTTGAACCATGTGAGTCCAACAGAGTGGTCTGACAAAATGACAAGCTGTCTATATGAGGACAGTTTTCATGTCCAGTTTATTTCAATTTTCTCAGTTTTCAGATTGCATACATTTAAATAGGAAGTAGTCTCAGTTAAAAAATGATAAAGTCTAACCATCAGAAATACCTACACATTCTCTGACCACACACCAGGACACAAAAACAGTCCAAGATTTCCAAAAAGTTTATATTCAACAGTACGTGATACAGTGTTTCTTGATGCTACTTCCAACAAATCTGAATAAGTCATTAACAAGACTTAAAGATGATGCTGGAAGCTCTAAATTATCAGTTCAGACATGCAGCTATATGAACTGCAGAAACTTACTTGGAAAACTATAAATTTTATACTGAAACATGGCCAGATTGCTGAAATTGACCAAACAGAAATTTAAATCCCTTACAGCTACAAGAATTTCCCAAGTTACTTTGAAGTGGATGCATAACTGTTCCCCAGCTACTTCTAAATTAGGCATTAAGAAATACCAGTTATAACAGCAGTGTCAGACAGTCCTTACTACTTAAAACTGTGTTCAGTTTTCCATGAAGTACCAGAAGCCTCACTAAGAATACTGATTTCAGAAGATTTAAAAGCCACAGAGCGTGCTAAAAAGTGCAAATCTCTACAGTGTCACAAATAAGAAGGGATTCCTGTGATGATACAGGTTTATTAGCATCCTATACCCAAAATCAAAACAAATTGTAACTTCCAGTGCTTGGAACTTCAAGGTGTCCTGCTCTCTCTGACAGGGATTACAAATTTTCCTTTCAACCAAAGATCAGCAATATTAGACATACCAACATTTCCAGTCCAGCTTTAGGCTTAAATGTAAAGTCTAACTCTATTGGCTTCAGCACAAAATATTTTTGCCAGTCAAAAATCTGGTTTTCTGAGTAAAAGTGAAACTTAAATCATCAGGCTCCCATAATTTTGTCATGGTTGCACTGGCTAATGTTTTACCCCACTGAGATGTCATTTATCATTTCACTTAAATAGTACTTTCCATCCTAAGAGCAATGGTGATATTAGATGGGAACTCATTTTCTTCATGTAATTGTATCCAAATAAAGACTAAATTAAATTCACTTTTCCATCTTTTCACTTAAAACAAGCATTTATTTATTTTTTTAATTTATATGTAAATAGTTTCCTTCCCATTGTTATATTATGTGCAGAAACAACCCAAATCACTTGATAATTGTTGCTTTAAGTAATGCATTGCTGTGGAAATGTAAAAGTTGTAAAGAGTGTAAAATACATTAGATGATGATTGAGTTGAAACGCATCCCTGGGACTATTTTGCTGTGCCTGCAGCTGCTTTTTGTACAGAAAAAAAAAAA